>CM049801.1:10173718-10462363 GCA_027422405.1 Ptychobarbus kaznakovi | reverse complement strand
TGCGCGGTTCCTATGCGCTCTAGTCTGTTGTTTTCTCCTACAGTGAAATCGTTTGCTGCTTACTATGGAGACTAACAGCATTAGAAAATAGTGACGATCTCAAATGCTTTCTAAATACCAACAACGACCATGGCTGTGCTATAAGGAAAAAAAATCAAATTCCATAATGACCGCTTTGCCGTTGAGGTAATTATTATTTTCCGTCGTTTATTTTTTTGTGCCGGTGTATTGTAGGCACGTGTTTTTATTTCAAGCAGAAATGACCGTTGCTGAGGCTGCGCGGGCCAACCGTCCCGCGCCGCCGCCTTTCTCCATCTAAAGACAATCGTGGCAAAAGAAGGTTTCGTCTTTTAAAGGGATTCTAACATTAAACAGTTCTTGTAAATAGCTAGATAATTGTCGTTATTTAATTGTCGAGCGCCCCCGCCCACCCCTCAGCGTGAAACCATTAAAGCTTGCGTGATAAATGACACTTCTCCCGTTTCCAAGATGGTGACAGCACGGGAAGACTGTAAACATCCGTTCGCCTGGGTTTTAGCTTTAACTGTGAAATTAATAGACCTAGAATTTAGCTATGCCCTTGAATATAAAAAACGTCACACTCCATCGTTTCTTCACTCGGCAATTCAATGGTAAATTCCGTATGACCGGTGATTTTATTTATTTATTTAGTCATTTAGCAGGACGCCTTTTTCCAAGCGACTTACCAGCTGAGGACATTATAGAAGCAATCAAAACCACAAATGAGCACTACATTGCAAGTGCCATTACAAGTCCTGTTTAGACTAATTAGCAGTACACGTTTAGGAAGATTTTTTATTTTGAAAAAAACTAGTATGTAAAATATCCTCGCAGTACAAACTTGTTGTTTAGTTTTACAAGGAAGACAAAAAAGCTAGCAGTTAGAGAATAAATATGCAATTGATAGAGGGTCAAATGTGTTTGTTTTATTTTTATAAAAAAAGACAGATTAATCGTAAATTTAGAATTCAGAGTGCTAGAGTTAGAGGGGTCAAATAAGATTTGAATTAATTGTCAAGACATATCTCGTTTCACGCAAAATAATGTGTGTTTGTACATCCATTTTAGTTACACGTATTGCATTGAATATGCCTATATGAAAATCAATTGTACAGTAATACAAAATCTTGATCTTGACGTTGTATAGCTGTAGTCTACATAAGCGTCGGCATTATATGAGATCATGGCCAATGATGAATATGGTGGATTTGGGGGATGGAGGTTTGGCCATAATGTGTCTCACAAACATTCTAAAAAAAAGCCTTCTTGTGGTCTCTTTTCAAGAAAATTATGCCTGTGGACTCTGCACATTATTTGATAATATTAAATTAATAATTCACCAAATATGAAATTTCTGTCATTCTTCACTTTATTCAATCCACACTCCTACACTTTTGGTTTGTTTGTGGAACAGAAAATGAAATATTTAGAAGAATCCTCTCTCTGATTTTTCCAAACAACAGTTTATAGTAACTACAAAGTGACACCTTTCACAAATTAATTACAAATATTTTTTTATGAAAGTATAAACTAAATATGAAATATAATCTACAAATATTAAATACCATTAAATATAAAGGTCCTGTATGATCTGTGTTCTTGTGCTTGTTTGTGTGTCCTTAGGCAGGCCTCGCAAACTAGTCCAATTAAAAACAAATAACCATCATCCTCCTTTTTGTATTATCCATGCATAAGTATTAACATTTATTTAATTAAAACAGATTTGTAAATGTTTTTTGAATTTTCATGAATCGGTGTTTCAAAAGCACCCATCATCACTAGTTACAGTTCAAACAAGAACCAGTAGCATTTTGCCTTTTTTTTTATCTGTGCATGATTGCAAATTATATTTCAGTACTCTGGTATAGAAGATTATTAGTTAATAACGACTTAAATTAAATCTCTTCCTTACACAAATATACCACATGACTCCAGAACACTTGGGATCTAGGTCAAGCGAATGAGTCATGTAAAATACTTTTATGGTGTCCTTGGTGCTTGACAGCCCTGAATCACTATTAAGAGTCCTTGTATGTAAAAGAGCTGCATAAAGAGTTGGACAGACATGATGGTGAATAAATAATGACAGAATTTTCATTTTTGTGAACTGTTTCTCTGCACGAGTCCTATAAGGAGTCCTTCCTTCCTATTTCATGTAATGCAGGGTTGTATTGTTTTGTTATTTCCTGAACCATGTTCAGTGAATGTAATGCAATGCTGTTCTTGCAGCTGTTCCCGCTTACGGCAGGTCCAGGCTCTGCTAAGGGATGATGTTAATACAGCTCCAGATGGCATCCTTTGCTCCCTGGGTGAGTTAATTAATCAATATCACCTGTGCTCTTTCACTCATATGATCATTACTCCAAAGAGACAGGCGGAGATGACTTGCTCCAGTGAGCCACCTGTAAGTGATATGCTGTGTTTGATTTTTCAGGTATTGACAGCCGCTACAATGAAGGCTGCAGCGAGCTGGCCAGCTACCTTTTCTGCGGCTTGTATAAACACAACCATTTTGACATGGAGCAGATCCCAGAGGACCTTCCAGAGGAAGTGCTGGATGGTACAACAATAAAATATGCGGTGGGGGGAGTGAATTCATATTCACTGAGCAAGGCACCGAACCCACAATCGGGCGCCACAGCACACTAGTGGGAAGTCGTGGCCTAATGATAGAGAGTCGGACTCATAATCTTGGTGGAAAGGGTTGCATATATTTGATTGAGTTCAAGTCTCTATTAAGGTGGAGTGGTCCGGCAGGGATTGTCGGTGGGGGTAATTTTCTACAGAGTGATATCCACATCTCTAATGCCCAATATTAAAAATAAAATTACAGCTAATAATTTTTCGCTCAGATATTAAATTTGATCTCCACCCTTCAATACCACTGCCGGCCCGCGGCAGGGCCCTCCCTCACTCCGGCCGGCCCGCGGGAGGCCCTCCCTCACCCTGCCCTTGAGCAAAAATATTTATTATTATTACACTTATTATTATTATTATTATCATTATTATTTGTAGTTGTTTTAAGCAATTTAAACTACCAATTCAATATGTACTAAAAACAAAAACACAGTTGAATAAAAAAAATTTATTGTGATAGCGAACCCTTGATAAGACAACTGCTCCCGGTTTTATTTATGTTTGGCGGGTCTTATTCCAAACCGAAAAGAAAAGTTGATGATGCCACAGCAAAAATGGCTGCCAAAGAAAAAGTTGACGCTGCTCCAGGTGTGTGACAGCACGAGGAAGACGAGAGGAAAAAACCGAGCCACCAGTTCACGGCTTTTTGCCAAAAAAGGTGTGTGTTCGAGTTTGTGGTGAGTGAGGATGACTAAAGCGGGAAAGCTGTGTGTGTGCACTTGGATGGGTTCAACAATCTCTCTCTATAAATGCAGAGCACAAATTTTGAGTATGGGTCACCACTCTGTTGCGCTTATTTGGCTGTATGTCACGTCATGAATAGTTTGAAGTGATGGAAGAACTTTCACAAAGATATATTTAATAGGGTTAAAAAGCTCTTTCATTAAAAAAATGGATTGCAATTAGTTATTCTTGGCTGGAATGAGCGTATTTGTTGTACATACATTATTTGATTGTATCTTTGCTTATTCCGGGGAAAAGTTTGAAGATTTTTTTGATTAAGATAGATGTGATCATCCTTATTAAGGTGGAGTGTGTACATCTGTACTGCAACCCAGAAACCTTCTCCAAAATTGAATTATGGCAAAAATTCTAGTACCTGCTTCCCAATGTGATGAATATGCTTCTGCTGTGTATCTCACTGGAGGAATCTGCAGCTTCATTGTCTGACCGAGACAGAAGTAATGTTTCTACACAAATATCTACAGCACTGCTTTTCAGAGGACGGCACATGATATCCACATCTCTACTTTCGGATGCACCAATATTAAAATAAAATTCAGCGGATAGAATAGGCTGCTAATAATTTTCATGTGATGGCAAAAAAAAGGAGAATAGATATTAAAATTTGATAGCTGTTTTGTACTATATATAAATATAAACAATTTGTTGTCTATATGTCTAATAATGTAATAGTTTGTCCCCTGAGCTAGAGATTACATTTAAGTGTTGTCAAATAATTAGTTCTCTTACATATTAACTTTAAGCGAGAGTGTTAGATGATGGCAGAGATGATCTAAATGTAAAAAAACCACACTCATATTCATGTGAATACTATTTTTGTTGTTTTCTTCTCATTTTCTGTCTCAGTATGAGGATGAAGAGGTTGCGGAGGAATTTAAAATCTCAAGTTTTGTGTCCATGGTTCAAGACTGCCGATGCATCGGAATTCCTTTCAGTTCACATGGTAAGCATGTGATACACTGATCAAGGCATTGCAAAAGCATTGTACTTTTAACCATAATGTTTACGGTTGATTCATATTGTCCATAGGCCATGTTCAGAAGTTTGACATGTTCATGTTGGAGAAATGGCCCATCATTCAGGCATTTGCCTTGGAAGGAATTGGGGCTGGAGTGTTTTTCACTATGAAATATAAGGTATTGTATTTATATTCTATGACCTTTACATGATTTATGGGTAATATATACATTTTATAATAATCATGCATGCTATATAATTTGACTGATACTAGTGTAAGTGCAAATAAAGTAGCACTCCTGTTGTTATTGTATCCTTCACTTTATTTCTTGCTTCTTCTAGCTCACAGATGTAAGTCAGAGACTTTGGCAAGTCTACAACAGATTGGACCCAGCGTCTCTGGACTGCCTTCTCAATGAGGTAAATCACTTGCATATTTTGAAGCTTGATTGTTTGTCAAATGCCCATGCACACATTTCTTTCTTATACAAGAGTGGATGTGATACTCTCTCTCAGGATCTTCAGCATTTCGAAAGACAGTGGAGCTGTCTGTTCTCCAGTATGGAAATCGAGAGTGCACTTTCAGTGCAGGAGCTGTCAGAGGCCCAAGTTGCAGAGGTGCTGTTTGTAATATTATCACTACCATAATTTAAAGTCCAAATGAAATCAAAGATGGTTTATTTACTTTCAGATGACATCACCTAGGTTGCATGAGAAATGCTAATTAATCGTTAAATAGCTATTTAGGCATTGTAATAGTTCTTCACAATTGATTGCAACATCAATTTGACTTTGTTCTTGTATGAAACAGCCACTTAAATGGTCCCGATGGATTAAATCCATTCCAAATTAATCAAGTCACCTCCTGCATGTTTTTCTTTATTATTGTGGTTTCATGTTGGCTTTAACAGTCACTGAAAATAACATGTTGGATATGATTCCTTGTGTGATGCTTAATCTCATTTTCTGTGTCTTTCAGCCTTTCAGAACATATTATTCGCATGGCCTTATTTCCAGCAATATCACAGACAAGAGGTATTTACATATTATACAGCAGCTCTTATTTCTAAGAAAGATATTCTGCATGACCTGTTTCTCTTTGTAAGGCATGTAATGAATTTTACACTGTTTTTATGCCAGTAAAAGCAGACAGCCGTTTGTGTTGTTTGGGAGCCACACTACTAAGGAAGATCTGGAGAACTACTGTTTCACCTTCCCTTCTGAAGGCCACCAGGTTCGCAACACTGGCCCTGCTGGGGGTGTTGCCAAACACATGGTGAGAGCGCCACACAGCGGCATGATGACTGAAACCTCAACTTAGATTAAATCCTCTACTTCCTTTATGTATTTTTCTGCATAATATGTGTGTTTGTTATACCTCTCTCGTACAGCTGCTGCAATGTGTGGCTCCTAAAGGGCCCCTAGCCTGTGCTCGAACCTATTTCTTCGGAAGCACACATGTCCCATACTTGGGTAAGTGTATCTCTAGAAAATGTTTAAAAAAATACATTTTTATTTCTCTGTCATAAGTTTACTGTTTTTTTTTTTTTTTTAAATCCGACAGGAAATGACAACACCCAGCAGAAGGGCACAGATCTCCAGTAAGTATTCCAGTCGTGCTCTGTACTGTGTTTTGATGATTGGATTGGTATTAAAGGTAGACCTGTTGTTTTGCAGGCTGCTTTCACATATCTACTCCGCTGTGGTTCAGTCTGTACTAGCAGGAATCAAATGTTTCTCCATCAACTCCAGTGCTAGTAAGGTAAGTATTACACCAAAGGGGCCCTGTTTAGTAAAACTGTGATGAATATAAATGTAGGGTTTACATTAAAAGTAAAGCTTATTTACTAATAAAATAAAATGGCAACTTAAGATGGGAAAGGCAAAGGAAGTAAATGTGGGTAAACAGTTTTATTTCAGAAATAGATTTCCGATAACTATAAGCATAATGTTTTAAAATCACAAAAGTTGTTGTCCCATTAGTGAAGTTTTATGGACAAAAAGGGGCCATTGTCACGTGTAATGAAACATTAAGCACAGTTCACACAGAAATCACTGGAAAACCAAGCCGCTTTCTGTTGGTCAACATGGTGAATTTGTCTACTTGTGAAAACCCTCACACATGATTAAGCTGCTTCTAACTGTTCCTAGGTCTAGATTAAAACTTAGGGGTGATCGGGCCTTTTCGGTAGTTGCACCTAGACTGTGGAATTCTTTACCCCTGTATGTTAGAGCAGCTCCAACTATATTTACATTTAAAACTCGGTTAAAAATGTATTTATTATCTCAGGCTTTTAATTCTACTGGGTATTGAGGGGTGTCATTGAATTTTTAGTGTTTACTTTGAATTTATCTTTGTATGTTCTTGGTTTTTATTTGTTTTACTGTTTGTACAGCACCTTGGGCAACAATCGTTGTATTAAAGTGCCCCTAATATTACTTTTCATGCAGTGTGTCATGTAGCAGTATGTGAACACAACATTTCTGCAAAGTTGTGAAGCTGACAGTGCACTATAAATAAAGTTATTATCTATCGAATAAAGTGTCGGCTCCCAATAGCCTGAACGAGTCATCAGGAATTTGAATCTTATTCTGTTACGGCTGTATGTCACAAAGTAACACATTTGCATAATGTCCGCCCATGGCTGTCATTCGCGCTGTAAGCGGTAGACCAATCACAAAGGACTGCGCCATCTGACCAATCACAGCAGTGAAAGGAGGGGTTTAGATAGACTGATTCTTCGAACTGCCTCGCACGAGTCGTTTAGGAATCATTTAGAAATGAGGTAAAATGTAAGCTTTTTTTTTTTGAAAACTAAATGTTTTTTTGTCCTTGGATGCATGTTAACCTGTTTTAGGACACTTATAAAACAATATTAGCAACCTTACAAATGGCATAATAGGGGCACTTTAATGTGTGCTTTAAAAGTGAAATAAACAGAAACAGAAAACTAAATCATGTTGATTCCTATTAAATTGATTGGATTTTGCCTGTGAAAATTTGGTGAATAAAAGTAAATATGACAGCACCATACCAGAACTAAAGCGATAATGACACAGAATAATTATTTAGCTGAAATATCACTGGAATTACTGTAAAAAATATTTTTTCCAGCTGATGAATAATAAAAAAATTAACAGCCTATCAGAATTCTTCTTACTTAAATAATATAAACATAACTGAAATGCGCACTTGGAACACATAATAAACTAAAAGTTACTGTCCATTCGCATGGACGCTAATAGAATGATCATTATAGTTTTTCTCTTGGAGTGAATGAGCCTTTATACGGTATCACAGTAGTTTTATGATGCCATCATTATGGGCTTAGAAATAATTTTGCTCAGGTTATCAATATAGAAAATTATGCTCACTTTTTTTTCAAGGCAAAGGATGTAGCAGAGCAAACGTTTCAGCTGGCCTTGGACAACTTTGGGTTGGTTCAGTACAGGGGAGCGCTCAGGTATGCAACTCACACAGAACGCATATTTTTTTCTATGACCTTTTCTGAGCTGATTTAGGGGTGAATTCTATGGAATGAATTTTAACAATGTCATAGGAAGGTGAAGTGTGATCAAATTATGCAAATATATTTATTAAACAAACATAGGGGGTACAGAATGTATAGAACTGACAGATGTTCCAATTCTGTTGAAATCTGTAACTTTCTCTGGGGTTCTTAGCTTGCAAATTCCTTGTGGGCCTTGGCATTAAACAGTGGTTATTAAGAGTGAAGTTATTTAGGTCTCACTATAGGACAAATTTGGTGCTTGCTTTGTGAACTGAGAATCTACTTTGTCTGTTAATTCAGATCCAAAGCTGTGTTTAGCATACAGGCTGTCAACAATGAGGGAACGTGAGTTTCTATGCACAGACACAGATATTGCCTTCACACATACTGCATTGTACATGTTCCACTTTCTGTATTTCATAACTTGAAACAATCTTCCTTTACACAGAATCATTCCCCTCAGCGATGCGGACAGTCGCTTTATGGTTAAAACTGTGAGTATAAAACTTTTCCATCCCAGCTGCAGCTTTTCATTTTACTGCAACTTGTATTAAATGGCTGACTCCTCCACAGGCGTCCATGATGGTGCACGATATCCCAGATCTCCAGTGTGGAGGAAACCTGGGATCAGTAGTTTTCTCTGAGTCCTTTCTAGAGTCCAGCGTTTACATTCAGCAGAGAGGTAAAAATCCATTTTGTGACAGTATTCAGTTGGAGGTTAATTAAGTACTAATTAATAGTGAATAGTACATGTGAGATAGTAAGGCACCTCATCTCCTGCAGATGGAGCTCTTTCCTCCGACAGCTGTTTCACTGTGCTCACCTCCTCAGTTCCTCGCCATGTCTGCTGGCTGGTATAGTGCACTCATTTTCTTTCTGCACAGTTGTGCCACAATGTGCATTTCTTGTTAAAAACATGATACATTATGGCAGAATAATATTTTAGCAGTACTATTATGATTGTTATTTTTGATCGAACGCTGAGTTAATTGATTCATTGTTTTCTTTGTTATAGGTAGATGAGGCTGATGTACGATTATCTGAACAGGCTCAACATCTGCTAAAGGTGAAGATTTATTATGCAGTAGTTTGTACAAACCATTGAACCTCCTCACTCACGCTGTATTAACTGATATATATATGCTGTTTGTGAAAACAGGAAGAGGATGGTACATGTTTGGGCATTCCTCTAACAGTGAGGGACTCTGCCTACATGTTCTCCAACAGCCTGCTGTCTACACCTGAGGAAGGTCAGATTTCATCTCTGCTGGAAGGTCATGGTTTCAAGTAGTCTTTGTGCATAAGCATTAATGTGTTTATTGTCCTGTAGGGAAGCTGGTGTTTTTCTCTAAGGGTATCCTGTTTGTGCATCCTCATCACGGCTCCATTACACTCTCTATGAGTCACATCAACACCATTAAGTTATATGATGGGGTGAGCAATGCTCTCATTCATGATATATTTTGGGTCAGAATGATAAAAAAAAGAAAATAATTAATACTTTTATTCAACAGGGATGTATTAAATGTATAAAAAATGTACAGTACATTTTTGTTTCAAATGAATGCTATCAAACAGAACAACTTATGAACATTGATGATTAAAAAAAAAAAAAATTTCTTGAGTACCAAATCAGCATTTTAGAATGAATTCTGAAGGATCATGCGACACTCAAGACTGTAGTTGTAATTAATGGCTGCTGAAAATTCAGCTTTGCATCACATGAATCAATTACATTAAACAAAATATTAAAACAGAAAACAGTTATTTTAAATTGTAAAAATATTTCACAATTTTATTATATTTTTTTATATAATTTGAGATAAACGCCTTGTTGAGTGTAAGAGACTAAGAGAAGATGTTTTAAAAAAAAAATATATATTTTGACCTATCATCAATTTAGCTTTGTATGTAATGTTGTTTTCACAGGGCTCTCTGTCTGATGTTTCAATGCTGTTCATCAAGTATCAGACCTCTCTGCTTCCGCACCTTCCATTCCCTTTACACAGTGCTGATTTCTGTCTGGCTTTCGCTCTGCTTCCCAAAACCAAGAGCTACAAAAGCTTCTATTCACAGGTGCACTCACACACACACACACACACATATGCAGGCAGAACATTTAGGTTTCTGTTGTCCTGCAGAGTTGTTGTTTTCTGTTTAGTGTTTGGTTGTAAATGAGTTGTGATATGATTTGCAGGTCCTGCCAGCTTGGCGTAAGTCAGACTCTGGAGTGAGAGTGCAACACGTCATCATCGATCAGCTGAGCCCTGAGCACAAGAGCATGTGAGTTAGCCCTTCATTCTGCATCAGCTCAGCCAACAGCATTCAGCCTGATTTGTTAAGATCTTATTGTGCTTGAGCCCCGAGGTATCATGATGTAGCACATAAATGTATCCCATGACGTGTTTCCTCTCAGGTACTTCAGGCTGCTAAAGCTTCATGAGATACATACACCAGCAACAAACAGCCACAGAGCTGTTCTGAAGACTGCTTATCCACAGCTGCCAGAGCAGGACAGGTAACACACACGTACACACCTCCACCCCGTCCTAACTAGGATGATGTGGCAGAATGTCAAGCGATAAATCTGTCTCTGTCTTGTTAATCTGAGTCTTTGACCTAACCAGCTATGACAATGACAAGCAATTGACAAGATATTTTGCCAGTTGCTTGGTTTCTATCTGTCAGTAAGGTCCAAAGTTCTGAGCCCACTATTGAAAAGGGTGCTATCATGCTGATAAATCAACTTATTGACGACAAACTGTCTTGTATATACAGCATATATTCTGATCGTTTATTGGTTGCACTGCTTGTTGCTTTGCTCATGTACATTGATGTCTGTCAAATTTTCTGCTCAGGTTCCTTCCGCATTTTGCCATCAGCAGTAGCGTGGGTGAAGAATCTGTTTGTAGCGACCACTTGTCTACTGTGTTTTCAGACACAGCACCTGAAAACATCAAACCTGAGTCCAAGAAAAAGGTGAAATGCATGTGTATAAATGTAACACAGGCATACATAATCTATCTGACAGTTCATGCTGGAGGAAATATAGCATATGAATAACAATAGATAAATGTGTTTGTGTGTGTAGGTGGTCCTCACTATCATTGCAGGCTTGCCAGGCAGTCATAAGGAGAATCTGTGTGATTTCTTGATGGAAGTGAATCAAAATAGCGCTAGGTGAGAGAATAATCAAAATGCCATGAACTATATCTATAATCATTACAACTGTAATACACACTGAGTCCGGTATTCTCGTCTGACATTTCCTCATGTTGTCAATCACGTCTACACACTTACACACTGCAAAACTGAAACCCGAAAAAAAACTTGTACAAAATTTTCAGACTTGGTGTGCAAGGACCTTTACATTTAATATTGGATGTGGCAGATTGCTAGTGCATGATATTTCTGACTTCTGACCATAATGATTTTTGCTGTACGACTATTGAAAGAACCTTAAAACCAAATGGTAATTTGGAATATGTGTTCTGTTGCATTTATCCAAATAGAAGGTTGGAAATTCTGACTTTCTGAGTTCAATGGAAAGAATCTTGAATGCTTGTGCGCTCATTACTGTCTTTTTACCCTTACACTCCTAAACTGAGGACTGTTTGATTGACAGGTGGGAGGTGTTTTGCCCTGCTCTGGAGGACTCTGAGGAATTCAGTGCGTCACACCTGCAGCGGTTCCTGAGCAGCCTTCTGGCCAAACAGAGAGAGACTGATCTGAATTCAACCAGAGTTGTGCTGCTTATACCAGGGTAAGACAGACATGAACATTGAATCTCAAAACCTTGAGGATCATGTTTATTTCAGCTGCTCACTACTGATGAATTTTACAGCATTGACACTTATAGAACATTGAATGGACTTGAGGCGAATAACAATTTGTTGCCTTCTTTTGAGCTGCTTATAGCTGAATTGAACTGTTTTCAGAATCGATGAGCTTTGCACAGTTTTTGAACTGAATCAACATTAAACTGACTGAGCTGAATACTGACACTATTGTCATGTTAGAGCTGCTTTACAAGATAATTTAAATTGGTCTCATATTTAATAAAGTTTGCATCATTGATTCTGTTGTTGTTATGAAGCTTCTTGGAAACAATCAGTCTGTATTGTATAAAGGTGACAGGACTTGACTGATCTGAGACATCGCCATCATATACAAGAATCAATTAAATTAAGTTTTTATGCTTACTGTATGTGTTGTAGGTACACCGATGTGCTGGATGTAATCCAGGCAATCACGGCTCATCCAGACCCACAAGTTCACAGCCAAGTAACAGTGGGTGCCGTCTCAGCATGTGTCAACCCACTCACATCCTTCATCAAACACAGGCAAGAGTTTTTCCACATGACTTTTATCACACCTACTTTTCCAGACAAACACTTGTAATTCAGATTGCAAATGCTGTAATAAGAATTATATGTCATTATGTAATTATAATGTAAGTGTCTAAAGGGCCTGTTAACACGCTGTAATTTCCCTTGTTTGATGTCGTCTCTGAAACTGCTCTTTACAGGCTTCTCTTCCCCAAACTCCTGGAGCAGTGCAGTCAGGGTGAGTTTCTATCAATATGGTGCCTGTGTGTGCATGTTGCAGAATTGATTAGCAGATCTGTCGCTGTTGTGGGGTCGTATTGTGTGAAATCAAATTGTTCTGGATCTTTGGAGAGAGAAAGTCTTAATTGGTGTTCAGCAACTTTCTGTATCTGCACATCCCTCTGAAGAATCCCATGGTTAGAAACCAGCAGTATTTTTAACAACGTCCCTGATCATTTCCATCTGATATGAACAATATCAATCAAAGTGTACTGAGTATATGAAGACAGTGAGACATCACCAGTGCGCTCTTAATTAAAGCAGCCTCATTTAACCTCCGTGCTCTAGGGGAATTGCCCCTGTAATAAGTGCAATGTAAGTGGCTTTGGATAAAATTAGTCCTTAGATTAGTTTCTCTTTCAGGCGTTGTTAGCAATGTTGTCTTCACGGGTTTGACTACCGAGCAGAAGCACCCACTTCTCAAACACATGCAGCAGCTGATCCGTGCAGCCAATCCCAGCACTGCATTTATCTCAGCAGAGAAAGGGGCAGTTAGAAGGTTTGTACATTATTTGCTCTGATATACACACACACACTTAATTTTAATATTACTTAGCAATACTTTTTTGTATCACAGGAGTGAAGATCTACGGCTTATCCTGAATGACAGCAGTTTCTCACAATCTCATATGATCAATGCACGATACCTGCTGTATCCTGGCTGGTAATGTTTACGTTCTCTACTCTTTTCGGCATGTGTGTACACACAGGTGTATGTTTAACTATATTGGACTATACTGTGTATTGTTTCAGGTGGGAAGGCAGGTTTGTTTCTGGAAGCGGATCATTGTCTTTGTCTCAGCATTGCATTGAGTTCAGTCGTCCATTGGAAAAAGCATTGTTTCTGCAGCGCTGCAAAGGTAAGCATTTATCATCATCCATAAGACTGTCAAAATCATAATGAAAATTACTAATGTTGCATTAGCAACTACCTGAAATGTTTAATTGCTAAATTATTAAAACAAAAGCTAAATTAAATTACTACTACTGAAACTAATTGCTAAAAAAAAATGCTAAAAAGGAAATAAAAGCTAATTCAACATTATGAAATACTATAATAGTATGTAAATAACACTTTATTTCCACATCATTATATCCATTCTGAATTATTCACATGGCATTTTAAGGATAAAACCCTTAAACCTTCATGAAAACCACGAAAGAAGACCTTTACGGTTCTGTTAAAATATATATTTTAATTCAAGATTAAGAAAGTAAATAGGGTCAGTTGCAATGAGATGAGAACACCTAAGATGATTTTCCATAATGCACTAATGCTTTAAAAAGGGGCACAAAATGTGCATTTAATGGCATATTTACTTAAAATGACTTTATTTTGATGCCAATATATGATTGTAATTTAACATGCAGAATGATTGTGGTCTTTTTAAATCATAGCAATCTGATCAAATAATTGTGATCAGGTGATTATGTAATAACTGTGAGAGGGCTAATCATCTATAATAAATATTCAAGAGGGTTTAATTATAAAGTGATTGCTGACAGCATATGTAAGGATGCTGTACGATCATGTGCTAAAAATGGAACTGTCAAAAGTAAGTGATCAAAGTCAACACAACTCTCAAGTCGCTCTGTTTCCTTTCTTTTCTCAGCTCTGAAATCCTCTCTCAAACCCAGCTTTTTCACAGGAAACATCTATCACATCAGTGGGAAAGTGCTGTTCTCTGGTAGGGAAGTCGGTCTCCATAACCTGTCTTAATATGAATTTTTTTAATGGTTTTATACATTGTGACATAGTAATAAATCAATTATGATTGTCTATAAATGTGTATTGTTTGATTCCAGGATGTCTCTTGCTCTGCTTTTGTCTGTAGTTAATGTATGATTTTTCTATGAAAAGTAGTAATCAGGGGGCCTGTGGGGTAACGCCACACGGTAGGACTCTCGCCTCTAGTTCCTCAAAGTGATGTGGCCTGCACACATCTGTTTTCACTCCTTTTTTTCTCAGTCGTTTCCTCCTGTGGTCACATGATTTTGGAGGGTTTTTGACTGTCCTGTGTTCCTTTGAATCTGTGGTGTAGTTGCATGGAGAGAGTGGGCAGACTGACAGAATGGAGAGAGCTGAGTGATTTAATAGTGCCTGAGTAACAGCACGCTAGATAGTGTAGTTCATTTAGGACCCGTACGGTCCGAACACCATCTGTGATGCCCAGTTATCACCATGAATCATCTGTGTTTTGTTATGGAAATCTTTTGATTTTTGGTGCCTACGTTCGGTTTGGTGTGTGATTTGTTTTCAGATCCCTATAAGTTGATTTTTTTTCGTAACATTCAGCATTGTGATCAGTTGTTTTCAAGTTTGACTCCTTGCTTGCTTGTAGAGTGCAGAGTCGTAGTCCACACTGCAGAGGAGTGATTGATGGATGGATGGCTGTTGGCACGCCATGCTAGACATAACTCCGTTTGATGACATGTTTGATAAATTAGTGTGCAGCATGTTGGACTCAGTGAAATGTGTGTGTGTGTATCTGACTGCATGCGGTGTCTGTTTTCACAGTAGACAATGACAGACAGATGGTGGTAAACTGTAACTCTATCAGTGGGAATGTGACCATTGCCCCTGATCAGGGGACTCACCATTGCCCACGGACAACAAACAACTGTTATCTAATGTTTCACGGAGTGGGGCTCACCCAGGAGGGGCTGAAAGACTGGCTTCGGCATTGTGCCAAACAGGTAAATTCTCATAGGTTGGAGCAGGTGGACTTCTTCCATATTTTCTTCCCTAATTTTGTGAGAGGAATAAACATTGATTTAAGCATAGTAAAATGTGTGCTGAGAGCAACAACATATTGGTAGCTGAGAGCATTATTATATAACCCAAAATACTTAATAAATAATTTTATGAAGTACGTGCTATTCTGCAGACTTCTGTGGGTGCAGATTCCTGTATAAAAGAGAAGGAAATTTTTATCAAATCATAAACATTTGAGGGTTAGGGCTTAAACATGTCAGTGTTTTTGTTTCACAGAAAGTTCCAAAAAAAATCAAGAAGAATAAGAGGACGCTCACCACACAGGAGATTAGATACATTCATGTGAGTACAGACACTTGCACCCACACACATTTTCATTAATTTAGCACTAAAGCAAATATTTATTTTCATCTTATGTGTCTCTAGGTGAAAAGACACCTTGATCCTCTCCCTCCCGGTTACTTCTACAATGGTCATCACTTCGTCAGTTTCTTTGGAGAAAAGCAAAACTTCCATCCTCGTATCTTTAAATTGAAGTTTAACTTTTTAACCAGATGTGGTGGTGAAGTTTACACTACTGTTCAAACGTTTGAGGTCAGTAAGATTTTGTTAGCAAGGAGGCATTAGAATTGATCAAAAGTGACATTAAAGATAGTTACGAAATATTTCGATTTTAAATTAATACTGTTTAAATCAGCATATTAAAATTATTTCTGAAAGACCTTGTGACACTTAAGACTGGGGTAGTGACACTGAAAATTCAGGAAAAATGTATAATTTTTTTTCTGTATTTTATATCAAATAAATGCAACCTTAGTGAGCATAAAAGACTTCCATTAAAAGCATGTAAAACTCTAACCAACCACAGACTTTTGAACAGTAGTGTACTTTTAACCTAATCTCTGCATACTGCAACAGTAGCATGTTGTTGATTACCACAGACAATAATACTTTTATTAATCCGATAAGTAGGCTTAATGTTTGATCAGGAGCGTTGAAAAGCAGCACATTTGCACGGCTAAGCTTTCATTAAAAGTGTATTACTGTAAATGCATTTATACACACTGAGGCATCATTTAAAATTATTCTCAGTTGTAATCAACAGCATTCAAAATAATATTGAATATTACTGCGTGCTCGTCAGAACCGATACTGTATGTTTGTGTGATCCGTTTGTTGTTGATTCCTTACATGTGTGTGTTCAGTGATGGATCAGTTCATTGATGAATACGTGCAGGAGACCAATAAGGAGATTGAGCACTTCAACAGAGAGGTGGACCTGCAGCCACACGTTGATCTCTTCGACCCCTAATCCTCTCATCTGACAAATTCACTTTCAGGGAAAAAGGGAGGGGAGGGTCACTTTACAATCACTAACGTCCACTATCCAATTACCCGCACAAAACCGTCCATTTCACATGTTAGAATGAGGGATTTGCTGTTGAGAGATGGGGAGGATTTAGCTCACAGCCAGGAAGAAATATCACAGCCTAATGAGAGATCCTTTGCCCAACATACCATGACTGTAAATAGTACCAGCGCCTCGAGAAAGCTGAAACGCTGTTGTGTAAAACAGCAATGCTAAAGCCTCAGATGTGTCAAAACATTCCTGTAAAGAACAATAATTTCTCTCTATTATACAATAGAAGGTAAACAGAAATCCAAGGCTTATATATATAGGCTACAAGGAATGCCCAGATCATTACTCTCTCCGTACATACTGTAGTGCTGAAGCTCCCTGCAGTGAAGGTTGTTCTACTGTAATTCCAGTGCCTGGCAGACATATTGAGCTGAATCGTAATGAAGTTTGTCAGTGAGGCTGAAAGTGATCAAACAGAAGGCTCATTTCCAGCCGTGTGCATCTGGAAAGGCAGGTGCACTGCACCTGCCCTCAGTCAGCCTCTGTCAATCTATCGACCCCCGCTGTGTGGATCAGGGCTGAGGATCTCTCATGTGCTGCAGTTCTCTTTTCAGCCATTCCAAAGTCACTAACTAACATGCTGGTGCTTCAAGTCACCACATTTTTTGAGAGGGTTAGGGAATCAGAGTATGATGTAGGGTGTATTATTAGACGTTCTTAATCAGACTGACTTGTTGGTGTTGGGTTTGTTTGTAGCACCAGGGATCGGTTTGGTGTGTTAAACCCATGCTTGCCAAGCGTGTGTTGGTACAAAAGCATGGCAGAAGCAGAATTAGTGTGCTTATATCACCCCTGTACTGTATTAGATCCGTAACGTTCGATATTACGGTCGTATTTTAACTCTATCTTGGGGTGTGTGTCATTCTATGCATATTTACTTGGACTAATCACACACAGCAGGAGAGCAGCAGTGTCTTGTGTAGATACACACTCATTTGAACTTTTGTCTACAAGTAAAGCCTTAAAAGTAATGTTTTGAAACTATTACAGCGCTACTAAAGGGATGCACTTCCAAAGAAACCTGGACACTGCTGGTCTCCTCTGTGCTGCAATATACTGTACCGGTGTTAATACACTACATGATTAGCAGTTCTTTCACCAAGCCATATTCACTCTTTACTGTGTAGATTTGTGAGCTACATAGTGTTAATGTTGCTATGGGCCTTTTTAGTGTTCCTTTAGAGATTTCTAATATGGTAACTTTGCCTTTATGTCTCTTGACACTTCTGTACCTTGTCAGTATGCAAGTGCAGTTTTACTCAAGGCCGCCCTGTTGTGAATAAACTCTGAAAGGACGTTGCTGAGATGTAGATCCGACAAGCAAAGAGAAACCGACTACTCGCTAATAGGTGACAGAGCCTCAGAGGTAAGCAGTCACTTCACGAGTGCTGAACACATTCACCAATGTGCCCCACACACACACACACACACCGCTCATTTAGCTGGTGGTGTCGCTATTAGTCGGGTTCTACACAGCAGCTGTCCTTAATGGGTACAGGGCTACGTAACACTTATATAATGTGTGTAGTTCAAAGTAGCAGCCATTTTTAGCACATACTATCCGCATGTGTTAAGATGTCTTATCGAGTTCTATTTATGCTAACTGAAATGCCTTTCACCAAACTGGAACAACCAAGAAAGAAATCGCAAGAGTTCGATCTATTTTTCATATTGGAAAAAAGGTAATTTATCTTTGCAAATTCTATTTTTCTAATGCTGTGAAATCAATTAAATTGGAGCCAGATGATAATATTGCTCAGGCGAAGCAGAATCTCTCCTGTGAGAGATGTTTGGCTGCCGCAGCAGAGTCTTGGCAGAGAGCAGGGGCATCCCCGGGCAAAGCCAAGCGCCAGTGTTGGTGAAAGGATATGAAGAGTTGTTTGTCTGTTTAAGTGTACAGGGCCAGTAAGGGTCTGCCGAGTAACAGAAAGGCACTGGAGGGCCACGTGTAAAACTCAAGAAATGTGAGAGATGAGCACTGTGAATCTGGCTTTTGCTCCTCATCGCAGAGGACCCTAGTGAGGCCCTCCAGAGGCAGTTCCTGGTATTATGTGAACCCCCTCTGGCCCACACAGCTGTGCTCGTGGAGCTGAGGTTAGAGGAATAAAACAGAGTTTGGTGGAAAGGTTTATGACATGAATATGTCAAGAATAATCTTAAATTTGCGGCTGCAATGCTATTCAGATAGGAGGGATAGATTTATGTTGTTTTGTTTTGCTGAATGCAAACCGGCCTGGGTTTTCTAAAAGGTCAAACTTTTAAACAAAAGCACTATTTTTAGTCTTAACATTGCCTTTGGTGGCAAGCTCTTATTATTCTAGATAAATATTCAGACTTTCAGTGTTCACTGAAGGCTTGTTCCCGACCAAAACCTTTTACCTTGTCCAGACCCTAAATCTGATCGTTGTTTTAATAACCAACCAGAGGCTGAATATTCAGACAGCACGTGTCTTGTGTTCTCAGGTATGTAGGAGAGTTGGCAACACCAGCATTCAAGTTTTATTTCAAATGTCCATCACAATCGGCCAACATTTAGTGCATTGTGTGGATGAACGTGCTGTGCTTCGGGGGCGACAGTAAAATTAGGACAAGCTAAAGGGCTAAATGATTTCCAATTGCTGCTGGCTGGCTGGGGACAAGCCTGAAATTTGAAATAGCTAAAAATAGATATTATTAGCTAGAAGTAATTTGCACAAAGCTAAACATGCACCCATAAGGTCTTATATTGACGTTTTGGGGAAACATTGGACCTTTTTGACCAAGAGGGAAAATATGGGATTCATATAGATTCCCTAGTCTTTACCTCAGTTTCCAAATATCCAGTGCTCGGAGTTCATGATATCTTTGATATCTTCTTATTTAACTGAACAAGATTTCAGATGGCTCTACTTGAAAAGTGCCAAAAGTTCTTAAATAACTTTAGTTTTTTTGTTTGTTTAAAGGGGTTAAATAAAGTTTGTGAAAATCTAAATTTGAGTGTTGTTTGCACAAAACTACTGTAACTCGTGTTTTCTCCTGTGACTGATGCTTTTTTCTAATATATATGTTGTATTTATGACAAAATAACACATTAAAATATTTATAAGCTACTTCTGTTGATGAGCTGTTTTTATTATCAGTCAATCGTAGTGGTCTGCTCAGTCAAACAATGCAGGCAAACAACGTCTTCTGACAAAACAGCCTGAAAGAGAAGTGTGTTTGTGTGTGTAAGGTTATCAACTCGGCAGTGGATTTGTCACATGGTGATAACATCTTTTAGGATGCAGAGCCCAGCTTAAACACTAATCTCAGGGGCCTGCAACAACCGAAGCTATTTATAACTTAGTATGTGTATCTGTAATATGTAATCGAGCACTGTTTTGTGTGTCAAATTGAAGCCTACCACACACATCCTTTTCCTGGCCTTTATTTTGGGTCCCTGCCCAGCCCACCTTCCAAAATACATGTATTAGATCCACCGAGACTCTACTGTAATGCATCCCAAGGATCTGCACACGTCCCAGCCCATCCTTGGCCGGTTATACAACCTGTGCTCCGCTCCAGAGTGGGTCTGAAAACAATGTGCTCACCCTCTTGCAGATACAATACCCACATTTCTTTCAACTTACATCAGGCTCCCTTCATCTCTCCCTGGAGACGGTACCCACCCTTTGCACACATAGCAGTCATTGTTTTTCACTGGCCAGTGGGACAAGTTCAAGGTTTCATTTCTGATGTTATGACTGTATCGTGTAAACCTTACTAAGGACTTTTTGCCTCTCATGTCTCCTCGTTTTCCAGCATTAAGCATTTTTATTTATTACATTTATACAACAATTTAAATCCTAAAAATAGTTATATAAGAATATATGAATTGCAGTTTAAGATTGAACATTTACATCTATGCATTTGGCAGATAGTTTTATCCAAAGTGACTTACAGTACATTGCATTCAAGCTAATGCATGCATTCCCTGGGAATCAAAACCATGACCTTGGTATTGCTAGCATAATACAGCACCATGTCTGGGCACCATTGAATGTGGCAGTTTGGTCATCTCTGTCTTTTGATCACTGCCAGGGACTGATGTATAGGATGGACAGTAATAGTCCTTTCTGTTGCATACACACTGAGGCCGGAGAGCCCTTTTATCTGGCAGTCACTTTATGTCCCTGATACTTGCAGAGCCTAAGAGCAGTTGAGGAGACAGACTCTTGGTGTCATCATGCAAATATAACGTTCACACACACACACACACACATGCATGCAGTGACATAAATGTCATTAAGAAACAGCTTATTTCGAAAATATGTGTGGACATTATAACACTTTGACCTGGATATCTTACATATGCTTTTGTCCTGTTCTTTCCTCCTTTTTTAGGCTACGCTTACACCACAAGACAAACTGCCCAATTTCACTTCTGATCAAACATGATACATGTGTTTTTGGCAAAAGTCTCTTATGCTCACCATGGGTGCATTTGATCAAAATAACAGTAAAAACATTAATATTGTGAATATGAATATAATATAAAATATTATTGCAAAACTATGTTTGTATTTAAATATATTTTAAAATGAAATGTATTCCTGTGATGATACAAATTTTGTTGTAAGATCTTTTAAATGACGGTCATAAACTACTCTAAAATGCCAGCTATAATAAGGCTTGTTGCAATAAATATTTGATAAAGTAAACTATAGATGCTCATATTTTTTTATTCATGCATTGAATTACTGCAAGTTTATTCTTCATATTTCAATAAAGTTGTTTTCTTTCTGGCATAAAACTAATTAAATTTAACAAAAAATAATAAAAGATTTGTGCTATTGTACAAAGTTTTTCTTCTCATGCTCATTTATTTTGTGGTAAATGTTTTCATATCTTTACCATTTTTTCAGTTTTGGTAAATAACAGATTTATTTCTAAACATGTATAATCTTCCATCATTAAAAAATGTGTTGCATTTGATGATTGAAAAAAATCTGTTGGACCACATTGATCTGCAGTGTGACCGTAGCCCTTTTGTCCTAGACAACAGTCTGTTCTGTTCACAGTTCATTCTTCGGGTTAAGGACATCAAAGGTCATGAGAACATGCATGTCATTGCTTTCTTTAGTGACAGCAGCAAGCTTGAGTTGTGTGGCATTTCCAGTGACAGCCTCACCTTCCCAAACTCTGCTCTTATTCATCTTCAGATCCGTTCGTTTCTCTCCCACCACACACACTCTTTGCGCACCTGGTACCCGCACGCGAAAACTGACTGAACTTTGTGGAGCCAGCACACCTGTGCGGGGCTCCAGCAGCACACACCCTCTTCCCCACGCTGAATACACACATGGAAACGGATCTCTGGGCTTTTCACACACACTCCTGATTACGAAGTCACACAGTGACATGTAGTCCTGCTGAGAGGGTTTGCGTCCATAAATACCAAGACGATAGACTCCCGCTCTGGGCGCGCACACACTAATGGTTACCTTAGTATCTGTAAATGTCAAGAGTACATATCGGGACAGAGGAAAATGAGCCTGCTCATGCAGCTCAGCACAGAGCACCGCATACATTTGCAGCTCTGGTGAAGCGCAGTGGAAGGTAATGTTGCACCGGCCCTGGGGTGCGTTCACTATCGCCCCTGTGTGACTGAAATGGGACAGTCCGGCTTCTTGGGTACGCAACCCAGGACCACACCACAGGCCCAAGTCTGGAGGATACAGAGCGTTTGGGTTCAACTCTGGGCTTTGAAAGTGCAGCAGGTAGTTCCCAGCGTTTTGATAAGTCCCACTTCCGCTGTCGTAATCCTTCACAAATATAGACAGCCGGTAAAATCCTTTGTATGGGCACATGATGTTACACACCAGCTGCTCTGCTGTGATCTGCGACGCAAGGCAGCGCTTGGATGTGGTGGCTTCGAGCTCGTGGTGCATGAGCTCGCACATCATCATCAGAGGTTGTGATGTGTGTAGGATCACCTTGCACTCGCCACCTTCATCCACCTCTATGGCCTCTTCTCCTGTGAAGTTGCAACCCTTGACACCTAGTGCCGATGCCCCTGCCACTAGGCCCCAGTTCATGTAAGGGTTATCAGGCAGGGCCTGCCTCTTCTGGATGCTCGGGCACTCCATTTCAAGAGAGCAAATCCACCGCAGAGCACCAGGTTCACCCTCTCGCCGAGCAAACAGTTTCACCTCGTAGGCCCCAGACTCTTGGGGCAGTAATCGCAACTTCATCCCTTGACGAGTCACTGACAGGAGACCACAGGAGCTGTCAACCTCCTCCTGCTTTAGAGCTCCTGTCTGGGGATCCCGCTGCCTCATCTCATATGAAAAGGTCAACGGTCTAGAGGAGCTCACAGACACAACTGCTTCCCCGTCGTCTGCAGAAAACAAATTTTGACACATTTGCAAAATGTTACAATAATATTGTGCCTACGTTCACACTGGGAAATTATGGCAGTGACAACATGTAAATAAGGAAGTAAAATCCTTAAAGGGGACATGGGATGCCCTTTTTACACAAGTTGGTATGATTCTTTAGGCTCTTCATGAAATCTCTTGGTTAAAATTCCTTAATGGTTGAGTAAAACACCTTTTTACCCTGTCAAAAACAGCTCTGTTCACAGCGAGCCGTTTTGGTGCATGTCTCTTTAAATGATAATGAGCTCCTGCTCAACCCGTCCCCTCTCTTGTTTTATGTGTATTCGGTGGCGCGTTACCATCAAAAACAAAACTAATCTACGGAGTCTTCTGTGGCTCTGATTTTGGGAGAAAATAAAGACTATTATGTTCATTTTTACATCCAACCACAAAACACCTGTATTGCTTACGAGACATTGTTGAAGTCAAATGTGCTTGAGTGCGGAGAAAATGGCAGAGAGCATACATCTAACTAAGTGCCAGTGCTGCTAGATTAGAAATGGTCAAAAGTATCATACCAAAAGCTCAAATTTATCATATTTGGAAGAAAATTAGCATACACAAGTCAACCGTACAGAATACAGCTATTTATTAAGACCAACACCATTTTCTATACTTTATTGCTAAACTATCGACCTCAGCTTGAACACAACTGACCTAAGCGCAACAGGAACATTAACGTTAACTTGTGCTTGTGAGAGAAAGTCATTCTCCACAATGATTGGCAGAGAAGACGTAATGCGAGATGAGATGGAAGACATGCGTAACACATTCACGTTCTCCTCACAATCATGAGGAGGTAGATGTAGGATCCACAGCTAGATCAATGAGTATAGAAGCCCTATGATTACAATGATTTTAATTTGAAGTGTCACAAAATTCTGAAATTATCGTACATTATTTTTTCATTATTGATTGTACATTGTGCAGAGGTCAAAATTGTCATACGTCTGCTAACATTGCTGAGTGCGGAAATATGCTAATACGGGACAGTCTGTCAGTGGTCGTGGGCGGGGCTTCAGCAGTATGACATCATACTGCTCAGAAAATCAAAACGGCTTTTAGGTTTTTTGGGGATTTAAAACAAGGGAGATTTTTTTTCATTGTAGGGTGGTTGTGTCCACACACTTCCAAGACACATTTATATGCAAACACCATGTAAAAGTGAATTTTGCATCCGATGGTCCCTTTCAATATATATATGCATGGAGAACCACTCCTGAAATTACAAAGGTTGACATAGTAATAACAATCATCATTTTTTTAATTGCGAAATTGCGTTCTGGGGAGGGGGGCCCTCGGTAGAAATCGGTTAGGTAGGGAGAGAACAGGACTGTTGGAAGTGGCTCGATCCTATTTGCTTTAAGGTATTACTGATATAACTGGGATATTTTGTCAATCTTTGTGACAGCATGACTCTCCATTAATGGTAAAATAAAACATAGCCATGGGCTGCTGTCAGATTCTTTGTTTAGCCAATCAGAACGCATTTGAGCGTGGGCAGGAATTAGGAGCGCTTTTGGAGGGTGCTAAATCAATGTTCGCTCTTTCTCATCTGTCAACAGTGGATTACACAGCCAAATGCTCAAAAAATTAGTACAGAAAGGGGCCGGACATGATCATGATTTAACCCAATGGGATGGGAAAGCAATTTGTACTGGCCCTCTCTAATATACTTGTAGTGCTGTCAAACGATTATTCCGATTAAAATAAAATAAAAGTTTTTGTTTGCATAATATATGTGTGTGTTCTGTGTATATTTATTAAGCATATATACAGTGCTCAGCGTAAATGAGTACACCCCCTTTGAAAGTAAAATTTTAAACAATATCTCAATGAACAAAAAACATTCAAATGTTGACAAGACTAATTTAATATAACATCTGTTTAACTTATAACATGAAAGTAAGGTTAATAATATAACTTAGTATTACACATTTTTCAGTTTTACTCAAATTAGGGTGATGCAAAAATGAGTACACCCCACAACAAAAACTACTAAATCTAGTACTTTGTATGGCCTCCATGATTTTTAATGACAGCACCAAGTCTTCTAGGCATGGAATGAACAAGTTGGCGACATTTTGCCAGATCTATCTTTTTCATTCTTCAAGAATGACCTCTTTTAGAGATTGGATGCTGGATGAATCAGAGTGATGGCCAGAAGATGCACTGATTTGTGTTCTTCTTCAGAAATCCAACAGTGGCCTTAGATGTGTGTTTAGGATCATTGTCATGTTGGAAAAGTGCACGACGACCAAGGGCACGGAGTGATGGTAGCATCTTCTCTTTCAGTATAGAGCAGTACATTTGTGAATTCATGATGCCATCAATGAAATGCAGCTCGCAGCACTCATGCAGCCCCACATAAGCCACCACCATGTTTCACTGTAGGCGCCATGCATTTGTCTTTGTATTCCTCACCTTTGCGATGCCATACAGTTTTGAAGCCATCAGTTCCAAAAACATTTATCTTGGTCTCATCACTCCAGAGTATAGAGTCCCAGTAGTTTTCATCTTTGTCAGCATGGGCCCTGGCAAACTCTAATAAAGCACCCATGCATGCCATTCCTCTGCAGTGTACGCGTATTGTGTCATGGGAAATAGTCACCCCAGTTTGGCTTTCTACTTCTTTAGATAACTGCAGTGAATTCTGTTCATCAGAAGAATAACTTCCGTGGACGACCTGGACGTCTCTGTGAGATGGTTGCAGTTCCATCTTTTTTAAATGTTTGTACCACTTTTGCTACAGTATTCTGACTGATAAGTAAAGCTTTGCTGATCTTTAAAGCCTTCACCTTTCTTGTGTTATTTTCTTTCTCAGGTCTTGTGACATTTCTCTTCCATGTGGTGCCATTGCTGACAGCATGAAATGGGAAGGGGTTTTCTTTAAGTAACACCCTTTTATAGTCAACTGTCACCTGTGTAATGAATAATTACTCACATGTGGTTGAATTCTTGTTAAATTAGACATTTGTAGTCTAAAATTTAGCTTAGCTCCAGAGACTTTCAGTGGGGACTCGTTTTGCATCACCCTAATTTGAGTAAAACTGAAAATATATAAAAGATCAAACACATGTTGAGATATTGTTTAAAAATTTTGTACTCATTTACGCTGAGCACTGTAAATGCACACACATACAGTGTATATATATTTTGAAAATATTGACATGTCAATATTTATATTCATATAATTTATATTACAAATAAATGTATTTAATATATAAACATAACATATTTTTTCTGAAATATATACATGCATGTGTGTGTGTTTATATATACATAATAAATACACACAGCACATATACACATATTATGTAAGCAAACACTTTTATTTTGGATGTGATTAATCGCGATTAATCGTTTGACAGCACTACTTTCCAGGGGGCCCAGAAACCATAGTGGGTTGTTACTGCATTGCACTGCATTATTTTTCATTAGTTTTCAATGTACGCATATTAGACCGAAGTGTTTGGGAGACGTTTTGCTGCTTTATACAGCATCTCATGCGTGAATGTTTGTTTAAAAAAAGTTTAGATATAAAAACTCATCTCAAGACCTTGCATTTTCCAGGACTGACACCGCATTTTAGCTTCAGTGTGTGTGCATCTATTCAGTGCCCAAAGTGTACAGTAGAGGCTTTGTCAAGCTTTCTTTGTGGTCCCACTAATGTTTACACTAACTTAATACTCTTGCCTTTATTTGCTGCAGTGCATGCTATAGACAGTATTCAGAAAGTTTTAGTTACAATAACTTTTTTCTCATGAGACAGTCTAATCTCTGCAGCAAACGGTCTAATCTGTTTTCTCAGAGCTTCTCACCACGAGCTGATGCCAGCAGCCGCCTATTATCTCATTACAGTTGTGACAGACATTGTGTGTGCTTCACTAATCTTCCCTTTTGAGTTTGTGCATTATTCTATTTTGCATATGTGTAGTTGTGTCGTTAGAGTATGTTTTGTGTGTGTATGTATACCTGTGATGGTTTTGTACTGTTTAGGTTGAGTCAGGGTTAATCCAAACTGATAAAATGCTGAGGTCTTCAAGGGTCTCGTTTCAAACTCTTCCATGGTGATGGGAGCGGTAAGTAATTGCCAGGTCTTGTCATCAGGGAAATGTGAGTTTATGAACTCACAAGGTTCAGTCAGGAAATAAAAGTCGTCATACCTGAAACACACAGACATCACTACTTTATTTTCCTTCTCTTTAGTGTGGAATATAACACTGTTTTTTTTTTTCATTTCCAAAGACTGCAGTATGAGTTCCAATTTCCCTGAAGAATGTAAATTTGCATCTGCTAAACCAAACCAACCGGATCCAAGATGAATTGCATAACAAACGTTGATTTTGAATGAACTATAATCCCATGAAGCATTGCAAATGATGTAACCAAATGAAATGTGAAAGTACAATATAAATATGGATTTATAGTCATGATTTAGAAGTAACAATACATTTTTAGTTTACTGCAAAATATTCATAAATAAGAGTATAGGGAGACTCAGTTGACTCATTCACAATGCCTTATTGGCAGTTGATTGGTGGTTGTTTTAATTTGCTGTCTTAATTTGTTTTTCCACAACTCTTGGATATTTCTCTTAATTTGCATTTTGGTTTTAGGACAACTTTGATGAAAGGTTTTGATCCACTTCAAATGTTGACTAGTGTATACTGTAGTCTGCAGTATGTGTGTACTGTATGATATGAATAACTGACACTGTGAGGAGCCTGACCTCTTCACAAATGTTTTGGCTTTTCATATCCACAGTGCCAGCGCCCCAGCAAGCGTCAAGCAGCCACCACTGACCCCCCACGAAGACAGCATTCCACTCATGATCGGAACGCTTCTCAGCTAAACTGTGCCCGGCCTGGTATCCAACGCCTTTGCCGTACCCGCTCACCTCCACACACTCAATGCCCACCTCCCTAGAGAAAGAGAGAAAGTTCAGAGCCGCATTCTACTGGCATGATGTGTGTATTTATATACTTGTGGCCATTTACCTGCACATTTCATCACACAGGCCCGAGTATCCACTACATACACCCTTTCCTGTCCTGATGACCTCATCAGAGGAGCAAATCTTCTGAGAAAGACCAAGGTATCCCTCCAAATCATACTCTACGCACACAAACACATAAGACATTTTACTTGAGGAAGTAGACTCACTAAAATATTTGAATTGTGCTTTGACTCACTACAAAAATTGTGTACAAAGAGTTTCACTCAAAAATAGTGTAGTCACAAACAACTATAAAAAACGACAAGGTGAATTGTGAAATTTTCAGTAACACGTAGTCCAATATATACAAAATATATTTTTAAATAGTGTATGAATTTTTGCATGTGCAATTACCAATATTTTGGCATAGCCAGATCCATATGGCCCTGAGTTTTTCCAGATCATTTCTGCCCCCCTCAGTGACTGCACGAGCAATCTTCTGAGCATCAAATACTTCCTGCTCCCTCAACTGAAAAACACATGTTCATGCCTGAATCTATTGTTTATAACAGGGCTGTCCAATCCTGCTCTTGGAGGGCCACTGTCCTGCAGAGTTTAGCTCCAATCCCAATTAAACACACGAGAACCAAGATAGTCAACGTCTAAAATCACTAGACTCTTCCAGGCAGGTATTTTGTGATAAGTAGGAGCCAAATTCTGCAGGACATTGATCCACCAGGACAATGACTGGACACACCTGGTTTGTAAAAACATAAAACAAAGACTTGTGTGTTTGTGTGTTGTTACCTCTCTTCCTTTCTGGATTGAGAATGTGTCTACTTTGCTGAAAATATCTGTGCTGGAGAACATACATTTTCTGGGTTTCCTCTGAGAGGTGGAGACTGCAGGTAGATAAGGTCTTCCAGACTGCGTGCCAGTGCTGGCAACTGAGAGGGGTTTCACAATCTCTCCTTGGCTCTTTTTCACAGTGCTCCTCTTTCTTACACTCACTGATTTCGCCGCGCTCTCAGAAGACAGTTGGCGCTTTGTACTCGGCCGTTGATCCTCACATAACTTCCCTTCATAGTTGTCTAACAACACCTTATGTGAAACCACATTTTCTTGAATCGGTACAATGGATAATGGCTTTGGGTCATTTTGCTCCACTGAAAATGAACCTCCTCGGTGGCTCTTAATAGTCACACAGACTTTAGTGCTGTTCTCATCCTTCATGCTGGTCTGTTGGCTTTCAGGTACATTCAGGAGTTTGTATTTGACCACACCATTTTCAACTTTCAAATGAAAGTTTTCTTTGTGTGTGTCACTGTTTGAATCTGTGACTGTTTCTTCTGGTTGGCGGCCTCGGATGCTGTTTTCTGTCGTGATTGGTTGTTGATCAGTTTGAGCTTGATCAGTGCAGATGAGAGGAAAAGAGAACATCTGAACTAAAATGTACATCATCCTGCTTGTTATATCACTTTCAACTCAGAAACTAACATCTGATGACATAGTTCATACTTCAAACTAACTCATACTATCTCAGTTTCAAAACACTCCAAAATACATTTAAATGCAATTAGATGGAAAATCTTACCTTTCGCAGTAGTGAAACTCATGCCTTCTGAAACTTCCTGTAGTGTTGGTAGTAGCAGATTTATAGGCTATAATGTTTTGATTTCTATTGCAGGGGTCTGTATATATATATTTTCTCCCTGTGTCCACCCCTATGAAAGGATAGCATGCTAAAAATACACTTGAACTTATCATGACAGCCAATGAGCTCAAAGATACAAGAGAGGGGGGAGAAAGAAGGGCATTTGATGTTGGCACAGAGGGTGAAGAAGTTTATGGTTGGTAACTGATAAATTTATTAGCTAACAAACACGTGTAAATTAGTTTATCTTGACCTTGTTAAGGGTATTAAAGTCTTTGTGTGAATGTTTAGTCTGCTTAGGATAAAAAATAAACTGGGAGGAACACACACAAATTCATAACAATAATTCATCACAACAATCATCATCCCCTTCAGTGCCAGTTCTGGACCCGTTAACCCTGCTCTCCAAATTACTATCCTTCAGTAAATAATATCACTGATATGGAAATCATAGCTGACCTTAGTGGATACTGTTGCTATGTGCAGGAAAACAAAGTAGTTTTTATTTCCATACATAGAGACCCTTCCTCCAAAAACATCCTCATTGGCTCGGGCTCCATGTCAGATAGTTTGCCGGGGGCCCTCAAGGGTCCTCTTACATACCCCCTCTAGCAGGCTGAATTACCCCTGACCAATTACCCATCGGCAGTGTGCCAGAATAGCAATGACTACAGTTGTGTGTTTATTTATGAAGTTCTCCCCTCCAGGCTTTGGAATAGAACTTGCATACGTTTTCCTGTTTCTGGTTTGCATCATGTTAACATGAAGTCTTTTCCATGTACATGCAGCCTTGTAGATAACACGAGGACATGAGGTGATGGTCTTTCTCCTTCTCAAGATGTGATAATAAACAAGCCCGAAAGGTAGCCTTGAACAGTATGACAAACATTTATGGGGCATAGTGCACACTGTCTCCTATACTCTTACAAATGAAGGCTCTTTAGTTTATTGGCTTCAGTGGTTCCATGATGAACCTTTACCTTTCATGGAAACTTTCAATTCCACAAAAGGTTATTTGCAGTAAATTAAGGTTCTGTAGAGTATTAAAATAAGAACGAAGAGACGAGAACTTAACTAAAATAAAAATGGTTCATCGCTGTGAAAACCTCCTTTTGATATGTTATTTTTAAAGAGTGTATCTAGCCTATATCTTCTGTAGGCAGAACATAAAAGACCAGTGGTTCTCAATCATCGACCGGCACTGCACATTGAAGATGTCTCCCTTATCTACTACACCTGATTCAACTCATCAGCTCATTAGTAGAGGCCTCACGAGCTGAACCGCGTCAATCAGATAAGAGAGACAAATGTCCATGCTGTGATACTCAAGAGGTTCTGCCTACTGAGTACTGTAACACAGTGTTCTCCACTAAGTTCTCAAAACCGAACCAAATAAAGAATCCTAAATTCACATTCACTCACAATTTATAGAGCTGTACAGGAAGAATGCAAAAAAAAACTTAAATGAAACTGCTGCAGGGCTCTTCACACTTCACAGAAAGCACGTGTGTCGCGTTCTCTGCGCGCGCTCTTGTGGGGATCCTTTCCCTCATACTAGTTTTATACATATCTGTTAATTTGATGTCACGTTTCGGATATTCTTAAACAGGACGATAAACAGTTTTTCCATCTAAAGTCCACACAACAGTGATGTTGATGGTGCACCCGTGTCCAGTCGCACTGTTTTGCTGGAGCGTGATTGGTCCAGATTCACGAGCTTTTGTTCGCTTGCTGCACCTCTTGCGCTCGTGCTGTCATGCTCACCTGCGGAACACTCGCGCGCACCGCTAATATGCCAGTCTGTGTTTCACACTCAGGAGAAAAGAGAACAACTTGACCAGTTAGTGTGGATATAAAGATAAGCGAACTCTCAGAAAAGCTTTCTTTGGATGTGATTTCAGACGTTAAAAGGTGTACCAAACTGAAAGACATCATGAAGACGGATAAAGACGGTAAAGACATGAGGGGAGTGACTGTTAACCGCTTTGCTGAAGGTAAGAATATTTGTATCGAAACGAACAAGGTGAGAAACTTTATAAAAATACAGTATTTAAGGAAATATGCTTGGGATGGTAGTTGTAAGAGTTTCAATGTTAAAAATACAAGTTTATGTGGTAAACCTGTAAGTCCTGCTGAATGTCGCGTAATTTGAATATACTTCACTGCAAAAGACAATTTTACAATTCCAATTCTAGTCTTGAACAGATACCATTTTTTAAAAAAAACTTAACAATCATTACCATGGCAACCATAGTTTTTCTACGGCTACTTACATTACTGTAAAGCCATACTAGTTTTATAGGCTATTGGACGAACACCAAACAGAAGGACCTTTTCGTTTAAGAAACGTGCTGTGATTTTGTCAGTATTTAGGCATATATATATTTTTTGCTGATGTTTAATCACACTTGTGTTGTCGTAAAGTCACAATAATTGTAACAATGGTATTATGGTATGGTTACTATGGTAATTATTTTAAGAGATAGACGGAAAAGAGTTTCTATATGGCGTTTTCCAGAAATCCAAACTCTTGCCTCATCATTATCACTGCCATCTAGTCCTGTTATTCAAGACAAGCACAAGGCCAAAGACTGCAGAAGTGATAACATTTATAAATTATATTATAAATCTGCGCAAACTGACTAGCAAAAAGAAATGTCATGATAAAATATGGTTCATTTCATAAATTATATTATAAATCAATGATTTTGTATGCATAATTACCTTTCTTTCTTAATATATTGCCTAATCCAAAGAAATGATGATGCAGTTATTTGGACAGGTAATGAGGGAAGGGACTGCTGGATAAAGATTCATCTTTTTAGCACTTTCCATAAAGTCAAAAAAGGCTGTCTGATCAAAAATGTCTGTAGCCTCTTTTTAAAGCACTCGGCATCCACCACACTCATTTTACTCTCATATTATCATCTGGTATGCTTTCTCCACACATTCTTTTTTGATGAACAGTTTAGTCATACATAACAATAGATTTTGTGATCTGGAGTTGCTTTTTTTAACATCTTTCGTATTAACACATTTAAATGGTTTCTTCATTCCAAATCTCACTGATAATGTGTATGCTCTCTCACAAACAATGATTTTGTATCTAGAAGTGGAAAGCATAATTACCTTTTTTCTAACACAAGGGCATCATAAGAAAAGGAGATTAAGCAATGAAATAAAAAAGTGTATGCAAAAAACAATTTGCAAAAGACAATGTTCAAAAAAAAAACCTGTTGCAAAAAAAAAACAACAAGCAAAAAAAAAAAAACTGAAAACAAAAAACATAACTTAATAAATAAAGAAATGATGAGTGTCCCAATGATGAGAATGTGATGAATAGTTTGCTTGTAGTGTTTATATTCAATAGAGCTGCACATAAGCTGCCTGGGCTTTGAGGATTTTTCAGCTCTGCTTCTGCTTTTAGGGTGCAGAGAGGGAGAGCAAATGAGGGAAGGAATCCTGGTTTGTGGCATTATTATACCACACTGCTGGAACACTTTCTATAAAGATTCATCTTTTTAGCCTTTGCCTGGCTTTCTTCTGTGTTTGAATGTGTGTGCTGTCGGAGATGTTTCAGCTGCTACTACACCCTTAGTCCCACTCATATGGGCTGCTGCTGTCTCTTCCTGAAGTCAAAAGCTATCAGTAGCTGTCATGATGTGATCAAAGAGGATTGAGGCCCAGAACCACCCTGTTTATTAATCGTGTGTGTAGAGAGAGTATACAAAACAGCCCTGTGGGGCTCCTACATTCAGGGTGATGGAGTTGGAGTAGACTTTCAACGCTGGCGGTGAGGAAATCTTTTTAAAGCATCAATTGCACACTATAGTGTTGAAAGCCATAAGAATCAGCATCCATTTTTGCTGTCGATGTGAGTGAGGGAGGAGTGCACTCAGCAGTGGTGCCATTTGGAGGAGCAAAGTTTCTTTAAAACTCTCATTTGCCTGACAAGAGGGTTTAAAAATTGGAAAGCTCCCTTAGTAGCCCTGTAGACATAATAGGTCCTGGCTTTCCTGCTTTCTCCTGAAAAGGTGATTACACATTGCTGCTCTGTCTTCTTCTTGTCCTTGGATTGCTCATGAAGCTCTTCGGCCAGCAGCGGACTGCAAGTCCAGAGGAACAGTGAGGTAACTCAGACTCAATTTTCTCACTTTTTAGCGGCTGTATTGCACTCATGATGTTTTGTTATGTTTGACAACAGACCGGAATCATCTTAGGTTGTGTCCACCCATTTCAATAGTTAACCATTTCATTTTGTGATAGACTGTATTAAACTCTCGCCCGGATTGCTTCATTTTAACATCTTTCATCGCGAGCGATCCTTTGTTTGTATTCTAGCATGTGCCAAAGCCGGCAAGCTTTGTATTACGGAGTGTAGCTATAAATTCAGGATATGTGTTGATGAAATTGGTTTCTTCATTCCGGGATGTTTGTTGATATAAATCGTGGAGATTTGACAAAGCCACGCACTGTGAATGCACGTGCAGGGCGGGGGCAGATAATGGAGAGATGCTGAGGCGAACAGGGAACGCGACAGAATGGAGATATTCTCACAAGCACGTGCACATGGACTCGCACAGACACACATACTCTCACTGATACATTACTTATATTAGGTGAGGGTCCAGGGGGAGGAAGCTCCACCCTTTGTTGTTTACTCAGTTTGACTGTTGGCGCTTCCTGGAGATACAATACAACTCTGTGTTCTTGAATATGTGTGTCTGTGTCTGTAAAGCAAACCCAAAAAGACCTGTGTTTGCACAGCTCGACCTTAATGCTTGTAGCAAACAAAGAATTTGGACAAATTAGATTTGATAAATTTGAATAAAGTTATTCAATCTGACAACTCAATTCGGCCTATAAAAATACCCATTTTGACAGCAAGTTACTGCATTTGCAGGGGATAGTAATATTTCAGTAGGCTGGGTTCAAGTGTGAATGCAAAGTGGACCGAGACCCAGTAAGTATGAAAAGAGAACTCAGTCACAGTTCATATTTCAGTCAGCATGAAATGAAAATTCACTTAAATTACTTTTTTAAATGCAGCTTATTGATCTTATTGAGAACAATTCATCTACATGTTTTTTTTTTTATGTTTAAGTGCGTTTTTTTGAAACAACAACTTTCTCTTTGTTGACCTATACTTGAATTTTCTCTTAAAATCCGCCCTTTCTTACAATTGACCTCAAGCTTGCATTCAAGATCTGCCTCCATCCAATCAACAAAGAAAGTATAGACCTACGTCCCCCTATAGATGCGCAATTTGGTCCACGTGATAATACGCTTTATGCGCGGTCACAGTTCCGGATTGGTTATACCGGCTCTGACAAACTTCCGGTTACACTGACGGAAATTCTTGCTCACTTGACGACAACCATGGCTTCTCTTTTACACTGCTGTCTTCAAGACCTACCTCCTTGACTATCATGATGTGGACGTACTTGTCAAGAGACATGCACCACTCCCTCAGCAAACGGGAAAAGGGATCAAGGTATATCGCCAGCTACATCGATAATACGGGGTAAGTCGTTACGAGTGAAAATGTTTGTAGGCAGCTATCGTTAGCGTGCATGTTATCTGAACGATTAGATGGCTAACGTTTTAAGTTAGATTTGTTCGACGATGACTGACAGACTTGTCAGCTAACTTTCGATTGTGAGTTTGTGTCAGTTTTCTTTAATAGGGATACTGTCAGTTACTGTTGTAAAAATGTGCGTTACAGTCAAATTGTGTCTTCGTCCATCCTCACAGTGTCAATGAAAGACAAGGTGACAGGAGAGGTCAGCGAGGGGCAGTCTGTCATTGATCCATGAAGAAAAGTGAAAAGCCACCTGAACTTGAGAGTAGGGTTATTGTTAGGGGATGGTTAGGCAAGCTGATAAATTGCTGTCAGCTTTATAAAAGTAACATTATCCAAGCAAAATAGGCCTGTATCATATTGTTACAAATTAACACATTTTCATATTTTGTCTGTGAGCTCAGTATACAGCATGATTTTTCTTGTTAATGCTTTATCTGTCAAGCAGTATCTCTTTAAGCTCTTTTTCTCCCTAGATGATGTTAAAGCACTCAAACCTGTTGTTTTGGTGGAGCAGCCATTGTTCCTGTGTGCGGGGTGTGCCTTATGCATCATTTGGTTGCACTTCTTTATCAGATGCCCATTATTCGCAGTAAACATTCTGTGTTCCCCGGTTGCACAGCTGCACAGACACAGAGCTGATCTGGCCACCAAGGACACTGTAAGTCATTCATGTGAACCTGCATATGTAGCTATTGTGATGCCATTTGTAATGTGTCTTGATGTTAGGGTGTTAGGCCAGGCCCAGTTGAGAAATGGAGTTTCGAAAACCCAGAAATTCAAAAAAGACTGTGTAAGGTGTGATTATCTTTAATTCGTATCTCGTGTGTTTTTTATAGTAACCCCTTTTATGTATGTTTTTGTGTGGTGTAGTGATTTTTACTTAACAATTTTTTTTTTTACTGGTATTATTTTTCAGAAGTTCTCTCTACAAAGCGCTGGATGGGGAACTGGGATCTTGCCATGTTGAGAGTATCAGAGGTGTACAAAGGACTTTCCCTTCACTTGCACCCTTGGTACAACAATGGGATGTCAGCTGATGTTCCCGTTAGTCCAGTCTGCTTTTGACTGCCAGGCAGGGAGCGTGCTGTCATTTCAGCATAAACACCAGCAATGAGGGAAGTCATCAACATCCCATCTGCCCCTGCCTCACCCACCCTTCCCATCCACAGCTACAGGCTCGAACCACCACTGTGCCTATGTCCTATCAGAGCAGGGAGCATCGGCACAGAATCTCATACAGAAGTTTTGCAGTAAGTCACTCCAATGGCTGGATAGTATCTTTCAATAAGTTTAACAGTTTCAATAGTTCAGTCGTGGCTAATGGATAGAGTGTTGGACTGAAACCCGAGGTAACCAAGGTTGTGGGTTTGAATCCGGTCGGCAGGAAGTGTCCACGACTGAGGTGAGACCCTTGAGCAAGGCACTGAACTCCCAACTGTGGGCGTGCAATGTCGGCTGCCCACTGCTCCACTTGGATGGGTTAAATGCAGAGACACATTTCCGATCCTCATTAAACTCTGTATAATTGTGTATGTGAAAATAAAGCTCATCTGAGCTTAATTTGTATTGTATAATCAGTTTCAATCAGTTCAGTGAGTTCAGGTGTTATTGTCATGTTTTACAAATCTATCTGGAATCTGAACTGATCTATTTGTTTATTTTTGCGAGTCTATACAGTATCCAAACTGATCTATGTTCATGTTTGCAAGTATATACAAAATGGAAATTGTTACTTGGAATACAATAACTTGCTTTTATGTTTTACTGTTACACTGTATACTGCTGTTGTTCACAGATATTTGTATACTGTTACATAACTGTCAATGTAGACTAGCATTACAATAGTACAGCTTTTCCAAAGTGCCCATGGATTCATCAAGTTACTGTTGATGGGCTCTGGAAAGGATTTTGTGTACATTTAATTTATTTGCTTTAATAATTGTGAAGGAATGTTGTAACTATCATAATAAATGTAATTAATAAATATAACTTATGACTCAACATTCAAATTAATAGAAAAGACACTTGAAAATACTGTATCTTAGTCTTGTCTTTCACCTAGTTGTAAATAAAGATTTGAGCAGGTGGCAGAAGATTGACAGAATTAGAATTGTTGCAATTGCAGGTTTAAATATGCGCTGCTCTAACAAAGGAAGGAGAGTCAAAGTTGGATTGTAAAAATTTTGTTTTAATGAACCAACTGGTCAAGAAGAATGTAAATTTCAGGTATCAGTAATGAAAGAATGTTGGTACGAACTATATGTGGTAAGTCAAAAGGCAAGCAAAAAACATCAGGCTCATAGTAAGAAAATTAGACAGTTTGCGGAAAATATTTACAATATTTCAAACCATGCCTTAAAAAGTGGTCCGTTCTGATAGTTAACAGAATTATATGTGGCAGTCAAAAAACATCCCAGATGAGACCAAAGCAACAAGCAAACAAATCTATTAGGCAATCATAGTAAGAAAATTAGACCGTTTCAGACCATATTTAAAACAGTATATTTACAAAATTTCAATGTGCCAAATAAAGACTTTAAAAGACTTAGTACACAGACAAGAATGACACTGTAATAATAGGGTCTATAGACTTATATGATAAGTCTAGAGCTGCAGGCTCCGGAACTGAAAATAATAATGTCCGACTGCATGTCCACGATCAATTTTCATTTCGTTTTCCTCCATATCTGATTCCGGTAGCGGTGGTCGCTCTTGTCGTTCCCAAATACTTAACTCGGCGGCTGCATTTGGCGTTCCGGTTCCACTCAAATATGGGGACAGCCATTTTTTCAGAGCCTCTACTTGTTCCTTCCACAAATCATCTGGTTTGAAATGTACACGCATACCTTTGTGTGTTTCGTGATTGGAAGTTGATCCTTCTAATGTTTACAATAAATTTATTTCCTGATCTCTTCCTTCACCGGAAAGGATAAAAACTAGCACAGGAGTTGTAGCGTGAAGACACAGAGCCAGCGGGACACTACAGTGCTCCGACGCTGCCTTCAATTGCTTTTGACGTCAGAAAACCGTCTTTTCCATGGTATGGAGAAGATATTATATATTATATATATATAACTCGATTTAAAACTGTATAAAACTACGACGTTTTCTTTGTTGTTTTAGTGAGGGGGCGTGACTCCCACACAGCTGATGGTTCTTATCCACAAACCGGAAGCGCCCTTGCCGGTTACAGTATGAGCGGAATTACATCAGAATTCTCGTTGCTTAGAGCCATTTCATCCGGGTGCGACTAACAAAAACCCACGCACTGGTGCGTCCAGCATTCGAGGAAAAGAAAAAAAAGTATCCGCGACTCAGAAACTATATGTGGTCAACAAAAGAACTCCCGTTAGCTTATGTCGTTGGTCTAAACAATCAGAGATAGTGAAGGGCGGGACCCCCCCCCCTGAATTGGCCGTGGTCCAGATATTCCTGTATGTGTGTGTGCGAAGTGACAAACGTCACTGTGCTGCTGCAGTCAGACAGAGAGAAGATGAGTTAGTAGAGTGCGCGCAGTGTTGACTTAGCGAGATTTAGCGCCTTTGAGACCCACATAGCAACTTTTTGTTTCACACAAAACAACTAGTGACAATTAGTCTCTCAGAGTGTCCTGTGATCGGGCGAGATCAGCGCTTTCTTGCATCCTCTGTTCAGCGAGCGTTGAGAGGAGCCTCAGTTAAACAGATATTATTGCTTCTCTAAATGTACTGCAAATATAGAAAAATCACGCACTGAATTGTCTTGAATATTGTGTCTATTTGAGTCATCAGACAACGGCAAATACAATTATAAATAGATTTTTGTGCAGACTAGCTTTTGAAGGGAGAGCTTTTATGAATTCAAAGGGAACGTGTTTCAGTCATTTATTTCATATTTATCCTGTTTGACAACATAAACAGTTAAAAATATAAAGTAAAACATATTGAGATTTGGCTGCATTAAATATACAGTATGGTACAGGGAGGTTAGACAGTAACAGGAGCAGTTATTTTTTCTTTTTGTCATTTAGCAGACGTTTATCCAGAGCGGCTACAAATAAGAAGTAACTAAAATTAAAGTTTTAAAACTATAATATTATATACACACATTTAAGAAGACAAAGACATGAAATGAAAATTCACTTAAATTACTTTTTTTAAATGCAGCTTATTGATCTTATTGAGAACAATTCATCTACATGTTTATTTTTTTAATTGACTTAAAATCCGCCCCTTTCTTACAATTGACCTCAAGCTTGCATTCAAGATCTGCCTCCATCCAATCAACAAAGAAAGTATAGACCTACGTCCCCCTAAACTTTTCTTTTTCAAATCCATTTTACTAAGATATGCTCACAATATGGAGAAAAAGATCCTCACTGTTTCAAAAATATAGTCAAAGGACTCAGGTCTCAACAATAAAGTGTTTGTTTTGTTTTTTTTGACTGAAGAAAAAAAAACATTTGCCAAAAACTCATCCGTGTCTGGCTGCATGATAATAAGATGAATATCATAATACACATCATTTGTAACAAAAATCTAGAATACGTCACAGAAAACCAAACATGCATGCTTGCAAGCCATAAAATAGATGTTGTAGATTAATGTTTTTTTCCAGTTGTGACAGTTGTCTTGTTGACCTGTGCTGTAAAAATACCCTGTGTATAATTTTGGATCACTTATAGTTGACTACACATTTCTTATGTCTTTTGCTAATAATGGGAATGAACAGAAACTGTTCTGGGAGTAAATTATTAGATTTATTTATCTGAAAACCAATTACTTGTGCTTGTGATGTGAATAGAAAGCTCAGGATTTATTCAAAAAGATGGTATGTGACATTTTGGGGTAGTACCTTTTGGCTTAATGTCAGCAGTCACTAGACTCACTACCGATAAATCTCCAAATCCCATTGTTTCTCCAGAAAGACAACAAAACATTTCCTGTGAAGCTTATGATCTGACTATCACAGTCAAACACAGATAGGAAGTGAGGTCTAGGGCACACAAGTGACCCCACAAAGTATTCATTAAATGTGTGTGTGTGTGCTTAGGAGATGGCTCCAAAAGGTCATTGTATAAGGTAGTTGTTTAGACCTCTGACTGCCACACATGGCACTAGGGGGCAGTGTGTCACCCAGAACCCTCTTTGCTTTGCTGTAGGGATCTCTTTCTGTTGGCCAATGCACATTGCGTCCCTATTATCTAGCCCAAATATTTCACTGTGCGGTATGTGTGTTTGTCTGGCACCTCCGGACAGCTCTGCTGAACTCAAGGACAATAGCAAGGTCAGAGATTGACCTCACTCTGTGTACCCACAGCATCCTGTGCCCACATCAGGATTTAACCCTTCACAATTTACATACACCACATCTCTTTTTAATCAGTCAGACTATGTTGACTGTGAGGTAGGATATTTCGTTATGTTGAATGCTCGGACGCGTAGGTGGCTGAATCAAACGCTTAGCATGTCATATTGTGGGAGGTATTCGTTTTGACCATAACAGAATAGTTTTAAGAGCAGCGCATCACAATACAGGCTAGGGTTTACACAAGAGCTGTTTGAACATTACAGCCCCCACACACACATATACGTACACACATGCCTTCTTTTACACACTGCCAGCAGGTGTGTTTTGTGGAAAGAGCCTTTGATGGCAACAAAATGGAGGGAGGAGAGAGGGGCTCTACACTTTTTATAAGACTTATTGTGAGGGCCGAAATAAAAAACAGATCCCCCCCATACCCCCCACTCCACTCGACAGAGAAATAAAACAAACAGCCTTGGAATGATGAGTCATTACAGTGCTTGCTGGAAATTCCTCAAACATTTTGTTCTTCTTTTTCACCTTCTGTCATCTTCGTCGTCATTTTTTCATCTACTAATACTGCCTAGTCATCATGTTCTGCTGTTGCCGCTAGTATACTGTATCTGCTTCAACGTCTTCTTCCTCCATATCTCCGTTGTTGTCATCTTCGTCTTCTACTTCTTTTGTTTGACTTTTTGCTTTATCGTCACCCTGTTTATTTTTGTCTTTTGTTGCTTTTGTTTTTTTTCTTCATCGTCATCTTCATTTTCTTCCTTGTCTTCTGATATTTATTAATCTTCTGTTCAAACGTGTGGATAATTTTGTTGATAATTTTAGCATTTAAGGGATAATTCCTTCAAAAATGACAAATTCTGTCAACATTTATTCACCATCAAGTTCCAAAACTGTATGAATTACTTTCCGTCTTCTGTGGAAGATAAAAATGATATATTTAGAAGAATGTTGGTAACCAAGCAGTTTTGTTTACATTTACTTCCATTGTGTGGACATAAAACATGTTTCTCAAAATATCTTCTTTTATGTTCCACAGAAGAATGAAAGTCATATAGCTTTGATTAGTAAATTATTACAAAATTGGATGAAATGTTCCTTTAAGCGTACTAAATATATTTTTGGGGTTGTGATCTTTATCATTTAAAATTCAAGTTTGACATTTTTAAAGTCTTCAATTGGCTTAATTTGATATAATATTTGCTATTCTAATTGACTACAGTAATGCCATTGTGCCATTAGCATATTGAGTACTTTTTACATCTGTTTTAATTGGTCTTTTCTCTCTTGCATTTATTTAACCATATAGCTGCCTTTTCACTGTGATGATGGTGCTACACTGTGTTGATTCTCATACACAGCTGACTAAAAAAGCAGGATGCTTGCAACATGTTTCAGTTAATGTACCCAATTTCAGCAGCCATCTTTGCAGTGAATCTCTCTGAAGCATTGTTGTTTCAACATGTCTTCACCAAAAATAACAGCATCAAATAATCCAGAAGCACCACACCAAAAATAATAGCATCAAACCACCCAAAAGCACCACACCTCACAACAGGGTGTGTATTTCTATCATTTCTATGGTGTGATTTTCTAGATGCCATAATGACATTATTCCTTATTGTGAAAGAAACAAAGGACATTACAGTGACATCAGTATGTAAACTTACAGGCACACCACATGTCGCACATTGTAAAACATTTATCAGAACGCACATTTTATTGACTACTCTATGACACAGACTCACTTCTCTCTCACACAAAAGTAATGCTAAATGCCAGGCGGTTTGTCGTGACGATTTATACCCGCAAGCATCAAGTACGCAAAGTGAAATGGAGAGACGCAGGAAATGTAGGCTTTAGGACCCAGAGTCACAGCTCAAAGGAGGCAGAGCAAGGCTGACTCACTAAATATGTCTGAGGAATGAGAGAGAGAGAGAGAGAAACATAGAGAGAGAGAGAGAGAGAGAGAGAGATAGAGGTAGAAGTAAAGAGAGGAGGGGAGAGAGAGGAGACCGGAGCAGAGGTGATCTTGCCCTCATTAGTGTCAGGACTACAGGATGATTATGGGTTGAGAAGGGAATGATGGAAGCAAACAAAGTTCTTCATTTTGTGCCATCCGGTAAGATCCACATGCACTCTCACACATACACACACGCACACATATGCACATGCTCCTGCGCCGTCACGACTGAGTATCTGAGGGTTCCCTGAAATTTGAGACTGTGTGCTAAACATGTGCAGCGGAGAGGGTGCATGCGTGTTTGTGTGTTGTAAGTTTTCTCTCTGTTGAATCCTGCAGGTCTGTGGATTGTTTTTCTCACACGCTGCCACTGCCGCCGCAGCTGGTAGTGCTGGTGTTTTTTGGGGTGCGTTATGCTGGAATGCAGACAGGCTTTTTTGGGGCTGGTTTTCTGGAATGCATCGTAAATGCTTTTACGCTGTTAATCTTAGTCGAGTAAACAGGAAAAAAGAAAAAAATGACATCACACACTTTCAGATACCCGCACACGCATTGCAAAAGCACGCGCATGCAAATACAAATGAGGGAGAGGGAGACATGAAAAGAGACATGCAAAACACTGATCAAAATCAAGTACCTGTACGGTAGCGCTTGAAACAAAACCTATATGCCTGATCAGGCGGCACTCGAGTGTGTGCACGTGAAAACAAGCGGGTGTGTGTAGTTAGTAGTCATCTGGGAGAGTAGGTCTTATTTGTACGCAATGTTGCTGTTCAATTCGTCTCATTGTGAGAAGTCAGTCTAATACCGCATGCAACACACATGCTCCGTCGTACAGCACAAGTCCACCTACATCTCTCACTTTCTGTCCTTTCCCTTCGCTCAAAGCCTCAGTGTAAACACAGTAGGTAATAGAGGTGGGAAGACACTAAATCTTGTGCCCGTCTTCCCGCCGACACACACACACACACACACACACACATAATGAGACTGTGATTTGCATCCTTCGCCTGAGGGTTGAACTTCAAATCAGTTGATGTCTCAATTTTCTCTCCTCGCATGATTACGTGTGTGTTTCTCCATGTGTGTGGGACACAGCATCAAGTGCGCATTTGATCAGACTGTTGTAATTGACACTTACTTTGTGCCTATCTCGGCTTGTGGATAATCATTGTGGCACTCTGTCAATAACATAATTTCCACAGAATCTCAATGTCATTGGATCAGGTCACGGGCCATCGGCATGCTGTGGCAGCCTGAGAACTTTCACATAGGTGAGCAATCGCTGCAACAGGATTGAAGTTGCTCGAACGGATGAACAGATGCATGAAATAATAAAATTATCGATGGGACTAATGTAATAAGCAATGTCCTCTGTCTTTTTATGACTGTCTTTCTCTCTAACGAGCATCGTGATTGCTCACCCGCCTCTCATTACACACACATGAAAGGTGGACATTTTGTCCTCAGATTCCTTTATTTACGATTTCCCATCGTGTTTGCTTATTGAGCATCCTATTTGCGCTGCAGATGGCGGGATATGAATGGAAGTCATTTTCTGGAGGGCCGATTGACTTTGTGTGGCTGTGCTTCCCTTTATTTATCTGTGTATGTGTGTGTACAGTCATTCGGCGAGTCTCAGAGAGGTTGGTAATGCGGTTAGGCATCTCTGACTTTACTGTTGCCCATTTGTCTTCCACCCACTGTACATTACAGTCTGCAAGGGAAATTAGAATCACACATTCCTCTGTTTATCTCCTCTGTTTACGGTACGCTGTAAAACGGCCATATGGACATCCTCTCTCATACAAAGAGCGGCGTCTGTGGGCGCGAATGGAGCTGCCTTTGCTGACGTTCACATGATGGAGAGCTTGACCCTTTTCTGATTTACAGGCACGGCCGTAATGTGGATATTTTTAGAGGCCCAAATATGTACGCGATTTGCCAAGTGCTGTGTGTTGTTTGTTTGAGCCTAATTAATTGGGCATCTCTTCCGTTAAAAGTCTGATCCCAGCTAGACATGCCTCTGCTTCTCCGTAATGAATTAAATATAGCTTGCGGGAAAAGTTACAAACGCTCCATCCTCACTTTTTTGTTAGCGAATGTCAGGAACCCCCTCTCGCATCCGCATCCGCACGCACACACAAACACTCGTTCAGGCAAACAGACGCGCCCCCCGCCCACCCCTGGAGTAAACCTTCGATTGCTTCAAGATGTCGGAGGATGCCAGTGTTGATGAATTCCGACTTTTGATTGCGATGCTGCCCGTGTGCCAGGGGAGAAACCTCGCACACATGCCACTTTTCTGATACGCATACGGCAGACAAATACGCAGATGCGCACGGTCAGACGTTGTGCCAGGCTGTATGACAAACCATCTTTGGCATAAAATAGAGACCGTCATGGCCTTCAAATGTCAAACAGTCTTTCTGTTTTCGTTTAGAAGTCACATTCCTCGTATGATACAGCTATATCCTTTTTCTGTTCTTTCTCGCTTGTGTTTTGTCTCCAGTTTGGTCGTCTTCTCTTGTGGCGGCGGTACTGTAGATTGTAAGAGGGAATGGTGGCCTGGCTTTAATAGAGGAATAATGGGAATGTGCAAGCAATTAGCTGGAATCCCCCAGCAGAGCGCTCACGAAACCAGAGCAGCCGAGATATGAAGGAAAGGAAAATTAAAATTCCCTTGATGTACAGGACAATAGTGTCCATGCAAACACATTTAAGCTGCGCATTCCCTTGGTGCTGTGTGATTAAAGACGGCTGTCATGTTAGCGCTGCGGTTACTGGATCTTGACATCCACCTTTCCCTCTGTATCTCCGTCTCCATTTCTCTTCCCAGCGCCCAAGAGGATGTTTTACAGGAATACCTGGGCTGAAGAGAGCGAGATCTGATGCCATCTTCATAATATTACCCTAGGTTTTTCTGTTACTGTTTGGTGCACTTTTCTTTTGCACACACACCGCTCTGCATATTTTCTCCTACGGCTTATAGAGAGTGAGACGAAGAGAGGCAGAGAGAGAGCAGCCGGCTCAAGTACATCTATATAACACCGTGTGATGTGTAGAGTATGCATAGATCACTATCAGGGTCACCTGGTGATTGCTCCCATCACACCAGAGAGAATGAGATCAGACGGACGCATCAGCCTTACATGCTGCAGAAACATCTCTACCGTATGAAATTCATCTGAAAGCAAATGGCTGCGGCTTCAGAATTTCCCTGAAAATTGTCATGAACGGTTATTTCAACCGAACATGTGAAGAACATTATAACTGCGTTACACCTTATTCTGTGGCAGGGGTTTAATAAATATATTATCAGAACAGCATCTTCTCTATTACAATCAGAAGATCCTCAGATGACATACCAACAGACTTCCCACAGTCTGTTCACTGATGCATATTGCACTCAAAAAAAGAAAAAAGCAAGAGCCGGCTGAAATCACCAGTTCTGATTCTGATCTGATTAAGCAGTGCTACGCATGTTCTTTGATCATCTGGAATAAGGATATTTCGTGTTTTCACAATGAAATTGAAATCAGTAAGCAAAACTGTATGTCTGATTTTTTTTCTGAATTATGTCTGTGAAATAATCTTCTACACACTTTTCAACACAGATAAACACTGCAGTGTCCTTGTTTTAATTAATTAAGTTTTTCATGCCCGATTATTATGTTTTTGATAAAATATTAAAAGTGACCCTGGACCACAAAACATAAGGGTCAATTTTAGGAAAATTACATAAAAATGAAAAAATAAGCTTTTTGTTGATGTGTAGTTTGTTAGGATAGGACAATATTTGGCCAAGATACAACAATTTGAAATCTGGAATCTGAGTGTGCGAAAAAACTAATTGAGAAAATGTGTCCGAAAGATGTCCTTAACAATACATATTACTAATCAAAAATTAAGGTTTGTCAAGGTCAAGGTTTCTTTATTCGTCACATAATAAATGATACAGGGTATAATCAGAAGTGAAATGTAAATCAAATCAGGTCCGCTCAGTGGACAGTGCAAAAGAATAAAAATAAAAATTATATAAAAGTAACACAACACAAGAGCATATATATATATATAGGTAAAAAAAGAGAAATAAAGAGTAAAATGTGCAATAGAATAAAAAGTACAAAACAAATAAGATGTGCAAAAACAGTATATTGGGACTTAATAAATAGTAATATGAACAAGAGGGATGAGAGGGATGTGCAAACGGGTTGTACCGGGTATGTACACATAGCAGCAATACGGGTGATGAGAATATGGATGTTTTACAGTTAATAATGAGTCTTGTAAGTGTTTATGAGACTGGGTTTGTGTTAAGGAGCCTGATGGCCTGAGGGAAGAAGCTCCTCCTCAGTCTCTCAGTTTTTGCCATCATGCTCCTGAAGCGCTTGCCAGATGGCAGTAAACAGAAAAGATGGTTACCGGGGTGAGTTGAGTCTTTGAGGATTTTATTTAATAATTATAACATTGAGTTTTTCCCTCTATTACTCCCACAACAGCATGCATATTAATATTTCTCTGCTGCTTTCCACGGTTTGTTTGTGGAGAGAATGCATCATCAACTCTTTGGCTTTTTCTCTCCTGGAATATTCTGTCGAGCAGCCTCATGCACACAGAGACACAACTCGGTGTCTTTCTCCTTCTCCTCGCCTCATCACACTCTTCCCTTATTCCCAAAGAAGCAGCATGTGTGTATGTATGTGTGTCATTATTGGTCTTCAGAAGGAATTCCCTCTCTAAGCAGTCGGAGACTCGAGTGCCAAAAAGCCTGCAGCATATTAAGTCTCTCTCTTTCCGGCTCGCTCTCTCGTAGATCAGGGCTGTAAGTGACATTAAAAAGTGTCAGAGAGCACCTTTAATCTGTCTCTCTTTCTGTATGTCTATTTAGTAGAGGTGTATCTATGCTAAAGTACCATCACTACACACTGCTAGACAACCAAAATACCATCACAGCCTGCAAGAGGCAGCTTTCTTTCTCTCATACCTTATCTCTCACATAGCCAAAGTCATATCTGTGTCAAAGCATGGCCCTTCTCGTACAGGTACTGCCGGATTAAAAGATGTCAAAAACCTAAGGTCTGCGAAATAACAGTGACTAAATTCCTAAGCAGCATTTCTAAACCCAAAGCACATGCTTTCTGCATGTGTACCTTCTCTTATGACATTACAGCTGTAATAGCTTATGTAAAAGATGCGTTCACATGTTTGATGTGCTTTTATATTGCAGGCCATGTGCCCTGTTTCTTACCTTCAATTTTTTAATGCACATTGTCCATTTGTCAGGGCAGGGATTAATGTTTTTGGTCTGCCAGAGCGTGGTGCCATATGGCTGGATGTAAGAGCCTCGCAAACTCAATTTACTAGATTATATATTTTTTTGACATTATGCAAACCTGCCGAGATGCGCCGTGAGATTTCCGTGACAAATAAATTCCTCTCTTGACGAAAAAGCTAGAGGGATAGTTCTCCCCAAAATGATTTTTTAATCATTTATTCACTTTCGTTACAAACCTCTTGTTTCTCTTGCTTCTGTGGAATATGGAAGATATTTTGAAGAATATTGTTCTCTTACATTGAAAATGTTTGGGGATAGGGGCGGATGAGCTCAGAAAATAAAAAAAAATAATACATTATAAGACTTTCGTAAAGTAGTCCATATGACTTAATCCAATATATTCCAAGTCCTCTGAAGATATACGATAGCTTTGAGATAAACAGACAGATATATGATGCATATTTAAATTAAGATACACAAATGTTAACATATTTGGTGTGATTTTGTACTTATTAGCTAAAATGTTTCTTATGTTGACTAAAATGCTGTTTTAGTAAGTAATAAGAACTAAAATTAATTCTGCATGACAAAATATTGATTCAATTTAATGGATATTTTCATCAAAATACAAAACTTAATACAAAAAACGGTAACGGTTAACTGTAAAAAAGGTAATACTTTATTTTAAGGTGTCCTTGTTACACGTTACATGTACTTACTATTATAATAACAATAAACTATGCATAATTACATGCAAGTAACCCTAAGACAAACCCTAATCCTAACCCTAACCATATGGTACATGTAGTTAATTAATATGACTCCGCCATATGTATAATTGCACTGTAACAAGGATACCTTAAAATAAAGTGCAACCAAAAAAAACTGTAAAATCATGTAATGTGTACTAAAATTTAAATGAATTATTTGATAAAATGCACTGATTTTGTAAATAGGCCTAGATGGTTTTATATTGTGCTTATATATAAACCCTGCATGTAATTACTTAATTTACACCGTTGACCACTTAACCCACCCTTAAACCTAACCATACAACAAAACTTGGTCTTAACCTTCACCATATCCCACCTCAATAGCAGCAAAAGGATTTTGCAATGCAACATGAACACAATACGTATTTTTGGTTACAACTTATTTTTACATGTCCTTGTTACCATGCAATTGCACAAATAAGTAACATTAAATAACATGTTCTTACTGTAGGGTTAGGTTTATGGTTTGGTTATGTAAAGTTATTTGCTTGTAACTATGTATAATTTACTGGTATTACTGTAGTAATTAAATTAGTGTTACTGTACATACTGTACTTTTTGACGCAAGTACAAAGTAAAGACACCTAATATGAAGTGTGTGTCAATGAAAAATTCCAGTTAGCTGCTGTGCAGTATGATACGTCCAAAAAGGCACATCACGATGAGTCATGACATGTTTGATGTCAATAATGAGACACGAAAACCAAAGACTATTTTTTATTATTATTATGTTTATTTTTGTCAAATACAATCTGTTTAAGTACAAAAAGTACATTTGAATTGTGATTGTAAATGTTGATTTTGTTTTGCATGACTGCTGTAATCAGTTCTGAAGAACTAGATGCATCAGGGCTGCATAATTTCTGATGCACTTATTATGAGGTTCAATTTCAAAGAAGAATATCACTTTAAGGTTACTGTCTCGAAGGAAGCAGTGAGATCGAGCAGCTGTCTTGTGTGACCTAGCACCTCTGTGATGAGCTTATTTAACTGTATGTGTGTTTGAGAGAGAGAGAGGGAGTACAGCTTTACTACACACTCCCGCTTTCACACCAGACAAACTACACAGCCACCTCAGCCGCGCAACAACACGCTCGCTCTTGCACTGTTGTTTCATTTTCTCTCACTTTTATCTGTAAATTAACATTATTCGCCAGAGAGAGTTCGTCCATCCCGACAGTATTTTTCTAGCGTGTCTGGTCTTGTCTAGAAAAAAATGTGAAATGAAAGCAAGGAGAGAAGGAAAAGGAGAGAGAGTGATACTGAGGCATATTTGATGTTTTATGCTCTTTATCTTGAGTACGAAACTGAATAGATGCACTGGCTGTTTGTGGTTTTGTTGCACACTAACCACATACATGAGTATTTCTTAACAACCAGACCACCAAGCTTTAAAGAGACACCCCTCTCACTGCTCACTGGCGCAGAGAGCCTGAAATTGCCTGTGTGTGTGTGTGTAAAGGGGAAAGACTCGCTGGTTACTAAGCTTCAGTTTGTGACTCACACATCAGCTTATCTCTGTAGCTGAACTGAATCATGGTATTAAATGTACATGCAAACAATGATGATCTGTGTGTTTGAAAGTAAAACTACACTGATGTTCAAATATTCACACACACACACACACACACACACACACACACACACACACACACACACACACACACACACACACACACACACACACACACAAAGACCTGTTCTGCCAGCTCTTGCTTCCTGTTTGCCAAGACAGCACTTCCTGTGTTTGTAATGATGATCAGATATTAGGAGCCTGTTCTCTACCCAGCCTGCATCAGGTATTTTCTGTTCGCTTTAGATTTGAGTTATCTTTTGTCCATGTTTCCTTGCATTAATGTGATTAGCAGGATTTTTTAATCAAGATTTATAGCAAAAACAACTTTCTGTTTAGTCTTTTTGTCCCTCCTCTTATCTCTCATTCTTTCAACACATTGGCTTTGATCACGTCTCCACGTGAAATTTTTTTGTGATTAAAGAAGAAACTGTGGAGAAAAGTAGGACTGAAAATAGCAAAATGTTTTTAATATGACTGAATTTGTATTAACAGAAACATTGTAAGTTATTGTAATTATAATGCTTACATTTCCTCAGTTATTCAAACAGCAGCTACAGAAAACGAGCAAGGAACATTTACATTATCAAAGAACATCGTCACTGACTTCAGTCTAGCATGAGTATATGCCCTCTAAAAACACCCCGTTATTATCAGTGAAGCTATCTACACTGTATAATGAAATAAATCTCTTATACTTATATTGCACTTACATCTGCACTTTATTGTTTATGTTGAATATAGTCAGCGAGTGCGCGCACTGAACAACAAAACTCTGCTGTTTCAGACTAATCTAGACGCCTCTGATTGGCCATTGCGTTCATAAAGTCAACAGAATCTTTGATGAAACAAATAAGCGCTAATATTAATGATATAGTATTACTAGCCTGATAATAATAATAATCATCATCATCTATCGTCAAAGGCATCAGCCATAGGCGATATCTTTTACTATCGTTGATACATGATACTATCGTCTGTTAGCACAACCCTTCTGCGTACCGTATCTACAGTAACCTCTAAAAAGGAAGTGTGATGCTTGCCGCCCCTGGACCTGAGTGATTTAAGGCTGAAAGTGCCACAGCACCACTTCCTCAATCAGTCCTGCTCGCTTCCTTTGCATATTGACAGTCGAACTGTGAGAGGCATCTTCGGTGGAAAAAGCATGCAGTAACATGGCATCAGAGAAATATCTTCAGATCAGACGTTGAGCCAGGGGTTGGTAAAGGTTGGTCACACAGTACCCATAGCTGGAGGCAGCAGAGACGAAGTACCCAGTGAAAGGTCAGAGTGGGGGTAAATAGCACCGTGACTGCGTCCCCTCCGGAGGGCCTGTAGGCATGGTTGGGCTGAAGGTGTTTTGTCTGTAGGGACGGTTCTGACGGGAACATGCACAGAATACCAATCGGCTGCTGTGTCGTCACTGACTTTGAATGGCAGGGGAGGGAGAGAGTGTTTTTTTTCCGTCTGCCTCACCAGCTTACTCTTGGCTTCCTAAATTTTGTTACGACGGGAGGACATTTAAAGAATTATGGGTTTGCTGGCTCAAGCCATTTATGCAAATGCTAGCGCATGTCGTTGATTAGAGCTGGGTGGGTTGTGAGCATCATGTAATAGCAGTGTGTGAGGTGAAATGCAACATCCTGCCTGTTTGCTGTCTGAGAATAGTTATATACTGTGGGAGAGTGACCTTATACTGTGACCTTGAGGCTTTTACTGTGATCATATACCTATATGTTTGTTTGTACTGTGGTTTGGTTTGTTTTAGATTGTGATGTACCTGCGTTTTGATTATTCAGAAGCAAAAATAGAACCTTAAAATGTTTTCTGTAGACAAAAGTCTTTTAAAAACTCCAGGTTGTAAAAATTAGACATGACCCAGAACTTAAGCATGTGTTAATTGTATATGCATTTTTGTACATTTGAAGGGACACCAATCACATTCACATTCACAATTGCAAACTAAATTGACTATTTTTAGCAAATGTACAAAATCTATTAAATCAAACAGCTTGTTAATAACAACATGTTGTTATGATGTCATTTGTCGAAAATTACCTTTAACTTGATTTACTGGCATTCGGACAACAGGTTCCTTTTCACACATGTAAAATTCTGTTAGATTAATGCAGGGTCATGATCACTATAGACATTGAGGGGGACAAGCCCCTCACTACAATAATCAAATATGGCCAAATGGTCCCCCCTCCAATATTTGACATGCTTGATGCCAATCTGCAGCGCTCCATTACACTCCACTCTCTGTGTTATGAGGATGACAAAATGTTTAAAAATTTACATTCTCAGAATAGTGTGTCTCTGCAGTCTAACAGTGTCAAAATGTTTGAGATGGCAAATCAAATCAAAGGAGGAAGAGTTTACTGTTCACAGAACTCCAAACATGAATCCAGTGCAATGATTTAGTTTTAAAGATCAATAAGTATGTACTAAGTATCTGGACATTTAAAATACAACATGTTCAGTATTTTGTGAAAGATACTACCAACAGTAATATCTAATGCAAAGGTCATATTTCTACTAATATTTCATTTAAATCGAAAAGAGTTTAAATAATTTATGTGATGGATCCTGATTAAATCAACTTCCTAGATTAAATAAAAAGGACATTTGTCCCCTTTACCATCATTTGTCAGTGCCCAATTAATGCCTGTTTTAAGTCCCCTATTTAAATGCCTGTTTAATGTAAACGTACTGAAAGCGCAGCCTGTGTTAGTACGTTAGAATGAGCCTTGCAGTTACATGTAAGTTAATACAAGTGACCGTGCCGTGTGCGTGCGTGTGTGTGTGCGTGACGTGTGTGTGTGTGTTTGTGGGTTGTCACAATACTCATGAGATCACACTGCCTTAAGACAGTTCGACATATTGAACAGACTGCTCTTCTATCGCTCACAACCTTGTTTTTTTTGGCGTCAAATTATTAATACAAAAGCTGTCAGAATAACCCTCAAGAATTATTTTTATAAAATTATTTAGTGACATGAGCATGAGGATGTTAGCTTAGCTATGTCTTTGTTATATATGAATCTTCTGTCTTCAGTGAGGGTGTTTATAGATTTTTAAATAAGTGCTAATTTAAGGCACAGTATGAGGGTTGTCAGGCATTCAGAGCCTTCTTATGTTGGACTGGCCAGTCTCAGCTGATTGGTGTTTCATATCAGCTTAATATTCAGACAGTCTGTTTCCTGCACTGACACGTTCTGCTTTTTTACTTCCTGCAGAATATAACGGAACAGCAGCTCGTGTTTTTGGGTTGTCACTGAAGAGAAATATGAGACAAACTCTCTGTCAGTACGTCTGATGTAGTCTGTTCACTGTACAAAAGGATGAGATATATGCAAGTTTGTGTGTGTGTATTATTTTCTTGTTCCAAGATGTAAGTGCTGTGGTACACTTGTGCCAGCCGTACATGCATACTCTCTTTAGACAGGGTGTTTTGCTGGAAAGAGAGGTACCTGACAATTAAGGGAGTCAGAAAGTGGGAAAAGAGAAACCTCAGTCACGGCTGACTTCACCTCATAAATATCCCCTTAAACAGCACCAAATGAATGTAGGCCACAGGTGTGCTGGTTCCATGTGCATGTGTTTATGCCTGATTGTGAGCATGTTGGAATAAATACATGAGTGTGTATCAGTGTAATTGTGCTTGGGTGGTGTGTGTGTCTGTTTAGTGACCATCATAAGGGCATGCCTAGTGTATGGTATATTCATGTTTGCATATTCACACTGATTCTTGAGACATGGGAGTCTTAGGGTGGTGAAAATTCAATAGATGGAGCTGAGTATCAGTTTTGCAATTTTATTCCAAATTAATTAATTAATTATATTCCAAATTATTAATTAACATTATAATAAATAATTTTTGTATCTGTTGGTGTTGACATTTATTGAGAGGAAAACCGTATTTTGGAAGAAAATAGAGGCCAGAGACAGCACCCGAACATGTTGAACAGATTAATCCATAATAAATCCTGGATAGATAATCTTTTATTTTTGTCACCAGTTTTGTCCCAGTACTGAAGAATCAGTGCTTGATAAAACCTGCTTTATTCTCTTACGGTAATCTGAAACATTTACTCGCACTGTTATTTAACACACAATCGTTGTTATTTGAAGTCTTTTGTTAATTGTGGTTTTAATTTCTCTTGCAGAGGCTCCCTCCTCAGGGATGGCTAAGAATGGATACTTCTATCAAGAGATGGGTGAGTGAATTAGGGATGGGCTTTTTTGGCAGTTTCATATTTTGATCATCGATAGGTTTCAAAAACGATTAATCGAGTAATCGGGGGGCGGGATGTGTGCGGGGGGCGGGGCAAATGGGCGTAATGGAGATAATGAAAATATCTGAAGACTGTTATGAAGATGAATGTTAAAAATACAAATATGACATGAAAACACGTCTATGAACACATGATTAGATGTTAGATTATGATTATGATGCAGCAATGTTAAAAAAAGAATCATCTAAAAAAATAGCTGCTATAAAATGATCAGCACACAATTCCCTAGAATATCATTATATGCTTAAACATTAAGATTTGTACTCATGGAAATTACTAAAGTAGTCAAACCTTTCATTAGAAGGGGGTGACCCAATACTTTTGGCAATATAGTGTATGTATGTAGCTAACCCAGACATCACTACGTGACTTCAAATGAGCTTCTCTCTCTTCTCACGTCTATACTTTTATCCGCATGCTGTTGCAAGCTAAACAATCAGAGCTCAGTGTGCCACCCAAAGTGCTGCTATAACCAATCAGAATTTATTTTCCCACGATCATCGTTTTCATGATCGATCATCGCTGTCGCGGCCGAGTACTCGAGTACTCGATCGCTGTTGTACATCCCTAGAGTGAATGTGTGTAGGAGTTGGTTGGTGTGTGTTTGTTTGTTCAACACATGGCCTGGAGGTGAGGTGTGAAGGTCGAGCTGTGAGTAAAACAAAGGCAGAAGGAAACTCCTTCCTACAGTACTTAAAGCATGCCCTCATTTCTGACTTGCAGGAATATTAAAATTGTAATATTTCTGGTTTTCTCATCAGTGTCAAAGAGAGAGAAGAAATCTGCCTCAGATTCTGCTGCATTGAAGCCCAATGCACCAAAATCTGAGCAAAACAACAACAACAATAAAATAGGTCTGAAAGTGCCTGAAATGTTGACTGTAAAATTAAATGTGTAAATTTTGTTAGTGCAAGTAAAGCTTGTGGCATGTTCAGATTTCTCAAGTATTCTCTCATTATGAAATTTCATAAATCACTGTTTATGCCATCTCTCTCTCTCAGTTCAATTCATGGGGCTCTTGTTTATACGTACGTAATTATAACAAAGTATGGGGGGTATTTTCAATAAATGAGTTAATTTGTTCATGAATAGGCTTTCAGTGAATCAAACACTTATGAATATGATCAACCACGGTGCGCTGAGCTTGAAAGAGCCAGCGAGAAAAGGGGAGCGCTGCCGTCGGGGAGAGGAATATCCTTTCGCCCGCTCACCGTAGGTCCAGGGCGGTAGAGTCAACGAGCACACATGGATTAACAGCCCCCTCTCCTCTCCAGCTTTACATAGAGGATAATAGAGGGAAGGATTAGTGCATAAATGAATAGATGAGGAGAAAGATATGGAACCGATAGCCACTCACATGCCACATTCAGCCAGAGAAGCGAGAACAATAATGAGCTGCCATGTGTGGCTAAATCACAGCTTCAGCCACACTCTGGCTACACAGTCACATCTGTGGAGGTATTAAACCCCAAAAACACTTTGTATTCTACAGGAAAAAAGAGACAGATTTATGGATTATTGAAGCCTTGTAGTGTTTGCGCTGAGGAACTGTCTTATCGGTGCTGAAATATCAAATTCAGAATGGATGGATTAAATGTACAGTGTAGAATATTAATTATGTATATTAATTGCAACTTTAACATATGAGTTTGTCAGTAATTGATAGGGTCAGCAGAGGACAGTGTAGGTATTAGGGCCGGGTGTCCTCGACTAAGGATTTTCATAGTCGAATCGGAATTTTCGAATCTTGCCAATATTCGACTGATAATGGAATCATATGTTTGGGGGCGTGGCCAAAATACATTACCAAGAGTCAAGTCAGACATTCGACAGTAATTATTACTGACGTTAACACAGGGAAAATGTGTAACGGACGACTCATAGATACAAATGGGTTAAATAATGTTTTATTTTTTTGATTAAAAGATTGTTAACATTAAACGTCAGTTAAATTATTCATTATTATTGCTCTCATTATAACGTTATGTAGGCTGTATGCCATGGTTATTAATGTTCTGCATTTCTGTTTTGAGCTGCGCACTCTGAAGATGACCAGTAAAATTGAAGCATATGATAGGTCTTTTTTTTGAATGAATGGGATTTAACTCGATTCTCTCATACAGAATACGCTTCGTTATTTATGTTGTACAAGCTACGACTGCCCAGAGTACACAAGTACGTGTCTGCGTGGCTCAAGCTATCTGCACAAAATGCCCAGAGTACACAAGTGAACGTGTCTCTGCGCGGCTCTGAATGAACTCCTTTTGTGGATGCGTTCATGTTCACGCAACAACGTGCACCGGACCAGTGCATTGTAATGGTATGTATATGACAGTCCAAGTCATAGTCATTAATATTATTGTTGTTTGTCCTGCTCGCGATGCGTGCTGAAGAGATCACCAGTCTACTACAAAGAAGTTTTACTGCAGTGCAACTCAACCAAAATCTCATAGATAAATAATAGCAGCCTGCTCAAGTAAGCACCTGTCCTGGATGTCCTGCACCGTTCATGTCTCCTTTATCTAACACACCTGATTCCACTCATCAGCTGAATATAGAGACTGTAAGGAATTGAGAACCTGGGTGTGTCTGGATTAGGGAGACATACAAAATTTGCAGGCCAGGGGGTCTTCCAGGACAGGTTTGGGAAGCACTGCACTATATATAAAGCGGCCAAAATGTTTTATAATAACTTGACCCTACCTGATCGAAAAAAATCCAGTCTTTCACTCTGCCTGTGTCAGTTTGAGTCTTGTTAAAGATTTAAATCCCTGCCGCCAAAATGCATCTCTATCGGTCACGGATTATGAAAAGTGAAACTTAAAACTATAGGGGTGGTTGGATTTATTCATGCATGTTAAAATATTTATTTATAGCTTCTTTCTTTCCAGATTCTTATTTACAGCATTATCATAATAGGCTGTATTAACTTATTGGGAGAAAACCGTTAGTTCTTTGTGAAATCAGACATTTGAGCACCCCCATATAGCCAAAATGGTATGACCATAACACCCCACGAATATTCGACTGTGAGATTGGGACTGTGAGATTTGAGTCGAATCAGACTCCTCCTATCGAAGCATTGAATCGTCGACTATTCGGGGTCACCCCTATTAGGTATATGTAGGTAGATATTGAAAATATTGTGCTGTTGTAAATAAAGATTGTATACATTGCTGTACTGTAAAAAATATCTAGTCAAATTTACAGTAAAACAATACAGCTGTGGTTGCCTAATTCACTTTAAAATACGATGACAATGTTTCCGGTGTTACGGGATAGCATACTGGCAATGTTGGAAAAGTTGCTTTGGAAATCTATTAGGTTACAGATGATAAATTACCATATTTAAAATATAATAAGTAGTTTAAGTATTTAAATTATTTTATTAAAGTGATGTAAATGATTACATTTTATTATTTTTTGATTACTTTCCTAAATTTCAAACAAATGTTTTCAACTGTTAATCATTTTAAAACATTAAACGCAGGCAGGGTTAACTTTACAGTAGTACTCAACACTGATTACTGTCAGACTTTCAAAATCTTTCATCACTTGAATTAAGATTATAATTATAGGTGGGCATAGATTAATTTTTTTAATCTAGATATCTTGGAATTAATCTAGATTAAAATGGCTCATTTGAATTCTGCCGAAGGCATTCAGAATATGTGTGCTACCCAAATAATGACTAAAAGTAAGTCTTTGAGAACGGGTTTCTCAAGCCAGGTGGCGCATTAGACCAGGGGCTCATCTCCTGTTTCCAAAATGCATCACAAACTTTAATCTCTTCCCGTCCCAATCCCACGAAAAAACTGGAGGAAAATCCCGTTCCACTCCCGGAAGAATGACTCCCATTCCCTCCCACTCCCGTGTTGTTGTTTTTTTTTTTTTTTGCCGATAACTGTCAATTACAGTAAAAATATAGTACAGATCACAGCGTGCCCACCTTATTAGTTGAATAAAACCCCAAAATGTCGTTTTTTGTTATTATATTGAACTGAAAGCCATCTTATTATGCACAGTGTTGCACAGATTAAATTTCATGTAAATCATCCATGCTAACACACACGTCTTCTATTTTTTATTTTTTTGACATTTCACTCTCTATAGATATATTTTTCTATGTACTGTATTTTTAGATATATTCGAGTTTCGAAGTTTCTCGCTCAAGATCACATGAGACCTAAAGCGTCCTGTTTGCTTAAAAGCGCAACGTTTCGTTGTTATTCTGAGTGCACACAAATAAACGTAGAGTCTTTACAGATTCGAAAGATGTATTAGGCTACTTTTATCTGTATGACCAAGAATGACGGAGATTTTAAGAGCAAGTGAGCGCACCGGAGCCTGTCCTGCAGCAAACGCACGCGCTTCCACACAAACACTTCAATAGCGCACATTTCTCTAGGTTAACATCATATTGAGCGGCCATGTAAAGTTGCTACTACATACATCTTTCAGATGAAAAGCCATATTTGAGGTTGATGAATGATAGGTGAGCGTTTGGATGTCCTGCCCGATTGTATTACCACACAGACCAGCCGTTAACAATCTGTCCATCACGGACTGCGAGCCTCTAGTTCGAAGACTCGTTCTCGCCCCCTACAGTGCAATTCGGCTAGGTATACATCCGCGCTAAAATATCAGGGTGAAAGTCATCATAGCTTGCGTAGTATAGACCCAGCTCCCAACCCAACTTTGAGAATAGATTAACGGCGATATTTTTTTTATCGCCGATAAGAGTCTCACGTTAACGCAGCACGTTAACGCCGATAACGGCCCACCACTAATTATAATATTTTGATTAGAGAGATTGTTCTGAGGTTGAATACAGATTCAAAATCATAACTAGAAATAGTTTAATAGCTATGATACTGTTTTTGAAATCAAACCTTTGCAGAGCTACGACGGTACATAAAAAATATACATAAACCCAAACAGGAAATAAAGCAGTTATTGAATAAGTCCTATTCTGTGTCCTAAACATTGTTGTTTCATATGTGAGAGCAGTTTATGCAATCTGAGAAAGAAATCAATTAAGTGTGTGTGTGTGTGTGTGTGTGTGTGTGTGTGTGTGTGTGTGTGTGTGTGTGTGTGTGTGTGTGTGTGTGTGTGTGTGTGTGTGTGTGTGTGTGTGTGTGTGTGTGTGTGTGTGTGTGTGTGTGTGTGTGTGTGTGTGTGTGTGTGTGTGTGTGTGTGTGTGTGTGTGTGTGTGTGTGTGTGTGTGTGTGTGTGTGTGTGTGTGTGTGTGTGTGTGTGTGAAAACATTCAGATGTAATCCCTTTGTAATTGTTAACATTTTCATAAATAACTGTAATTTAATTACACATTTTTTCAGTTACATGATTACAGTTACATTTATTTTGTCATTTAATTGCGTAACACTGTTATATGTAGCTAGTTTCTCCCCTACGCTGCATATTAGTGATTGTATATTTCACCATTTATAATCATATAGGCAAGTTCATTAAATTATATAATGTTAAAATACCAAGCAACTACCAAAATGTTTTTACTGTAGTATTTTTATATTTTTTATGTAATATTTACAAACATTTTGTGTGTATTCAAATGTGCTTAAAAGTATATGTAGATTGAGGCTGTTTTGTGTGTGTGTCTGCTCTTAGAACAGAGGGAGAGAGAAGAACATGAGGAGGGGAGCGAGGAGCTAGAGGAGGGCCAGGACTCTCCCATCCCATCAGGAGATGACATTCATTTCTACGGCAACCAGACACTCCAAGGAGGGACAGGTCAGTGAATGTGTGTGTTTGCGAGGGAGTTCAGGGTGGGTTGGCAGTTAGACCCAGAGCTGTTGATTAGCTCTGGAGATGCTCAGGTTAGCAGGTCAGTTGTTGCCACGGCAACAGTCTCAGGTGTTGCTGTGATTATGTCGCGGCACCCCCACCAAACCCACACACGGTGACAGGTCACCTGTTGTCACTCAAAACCACACAAAGTCGTCTTCTCTTCTCTCTGTCCTCAGTCTCTGCAGGAAAATGTAATCAAAGATGACTATTGAAAAATAAACAGAAACCGTTGACGTCTCCGTTGTCATTTACTTCTTAGAATATTGTGCATGCAAAAGGCCAAATATTTGCTTTTAAACTGCTGATAAACATTCTGTAAAGTCTTCAAGGAATAATGGACATTGTTTTGGAAAACAAATGTTATTGCATTCAACATTTCTCATCATCATTGTTTGTGTCTATAAACTTAACTGTTTATTGATATAACTCTGTTTTTAAATCAGACGCTAGCAGTTCTTGATATTTACTAGGAAAGTTGCCATTAAAGTTGTTTAAATCCATAATGAAGGTTCACCAGGCAGCACAACGAGAAATGTCTCATTAGAAATGTCAAAATAAATAATGAGAAATAATAATATACTGTAGTCAAAGACACTGAATTGCTGAAAAAAAAAAAAACGGCAATTTGCCTGGTAAGACAGGATAATACCATAATGTGTTTTGTACAATGCATATTTACCTAACCTTTTCGGGTAAATCTAGTCCTGTCCAAACAAAGCTTTTATTGTCTGCCATAAATCTGTACGTTGAATGTGTGCCACATTAGCAAAAAGGTGCGTTTACAAAATCTTAAGTACATAAGTACCATTTAATCACATGCCAATGAATCACATGCTCCAAGATTAATTGTTGATTCTTGTCCGCAGCTGGAAAAAAAAACAAGATCATCATAATAGCAGCTCTGATTATATTGTAAAACTTGTTATGCTACAGTATTATGCTGACTGATAAATGACTGATAATGGATCTAAATATCATAAGTATAATTGGAATTTTTTTTTTAAGTATAAAATGTTGACCTGTCCTGATAAACAACGAAAGTGCACTACGCCATTACATGGAGTTTAGCTAATTACAAATTAATTACATATAGGAGTTTTATTGGTACAGCTGAAGAAACAGCCTGTTTAATATGTATCAGAAAGAGGGAGGAAAATGGCCATGTAAAACAAGAACTGCTTTTGGTGCAAGAAACCTCTAGTAACATTGGACGTTAAGGGGGGAAAGTCTGCTACAATATAGCCCCATTAAAGATTTTTGCTTAACTGAAAACATTTGAAACGTATAATATCTAATGTATGATGTAACATATCTATTATTAGGGTTGCTATTTGCCCTAACGCGCTGCTGTTGTTGAAAGTGAGCGCAGCTTCAGTAATATCACTAGACAGGTGACCCAGAATTAGACAAGCAAATGCTCTCTTTCTCTGTTTACTCAAATACAGTTAGTTCTGTTTCAAATTCTCTTTTCTGCGTGAGTGACTTCTGCTGTGCATTTGGTGGGCTCACATTAGGATGAGTGGGGTTTGTTCACACGTTGTCTCATCCGGTCTGATGTTCTGTCATCCTCGGCGCACAAGCCGTCAGCACTTGTCTAGATTAAAACCAAATTCCACTCCTCTGACATACTGCTAAGAGTTTGAACTGTGTAGGATGCACGCATGTGTGTGTGTGTGTGTGTTTGAATATTTATAAACCAGGGCCTCCAAACATTTCGTTTTAAGTGATAATTCCCATGATTTCAGCAGTTGGCCGAAGTGAACGCCCAGCCATGTTATTGAGTAAACTGCTAGGTTTTAATGCTGCTTGATTGCTGGGGGCGAGGCATGGGCGGCGAGAATTAATTACACACTACAAAAATAAAGCAAAACAAATACGACCTAATATTAGATCAAATGATGTCTAAACCACACATTTTTCTGAAGTAACACAGTCACAAACCAGTTTTAGAGAGAGGCAGCATCTCTTTTGCCTCCCTTGAGTCCAATGAGTTCTGATCAACGTCCTGTAGCATGGTGTAAATGTGAGGACATGTCCTTGTTAGCAGCACTGTGATTGGCCGATAAATCTTTTACAAATTTGACTGAATGTGTCAGACTTGAGGAAATGGATGGATTGATGTCAGAGTAACAGCTCATCCACTGCAATGACCAGTTTCTGTTCTCGTCAAAATGAACTCGAATTTCTTGAAAAACAAGAAATTGCCTGTAAGTGAGCCGGTTTTTAGCAACCATGCATTTCGTTGGAATAAAAAATGAATCACCATGTCCACAACCTTCTTCACACTCTGTGTTTATTGAGGATTTGTTGGAATAAATGGTACATGGAATGTGCTTGTCATTGTATTATTGTAGTCATTATTATTGTAGGCTAAACATTATGGTGTTTTGTGTTCCAATTTATGTTATTTGTGTTGTGTTTTACTGCATTATTTTTGTATCCTGTGTTACTCTGATGGTGTTTTGCCTTTGTGTGCACTATAAAGCGGGGGTTCTCAAAGTCTACATTCAAAGGTCCAAATCTGAATGTTCATCATTGTCAAAGGTCTGGACCGGAACAAGTGGTTGTTACAAAACTTGTTTTTAATAAACATGCATAATCATTTACACCCATACTGTATATACAAGCATTATTACAGTTTGTATAAGGTACATTTCCAAAATTTAGCCATGAAACAATGGAACATGAATTTACATTAGATTAAATAAGTAAACCGAAGACATTTCAGAAGACCACAGGGGTGAGCATATACAGTACGTCTGACTATTACCAGCCTCCGGCAAATCATTGATGCTGGTTTGATTGGATGTGGTTTTGATAACTGGCTAATTGCTGAATTCTCTTTGGATTAGGGTTTGCACCAGTGCAGTTCGAGCTCAATTAATGCTGCCTTTTATCTTATGTTAATACAGTGGTTTCGAGTTTTATGCCCGACAACTCACTGAGCTTTAATTAGGAGCTTAGATAATGCAGTACAGTTCAGTTCAACATGATGTGACCTCAATTGATAAATGTATATTGCGTACTTGTAAACAACTGAAAATGCTGATGACAAATGGAAAAGTGAAGGACGGTAGAGGAGAGAATAAAATATCCAGTTTCACGTGGGGACTGTAAGCCATTAAAAGGTTTGAGGGGTTATGTAACCTTATTAGTTTAACACATAGACTTACCTCTTATTAAAACCCAAACTTGTGCTTTTAAAGTGGTGCTTTTATTCTCAATTTCCCCTTTTAATCCCAAACCCATCTGAGGGGCTGTTTAATCTTGGAGCTAAGGCAGCGGAGGAGTCAGCCGCGGGTCTTGGTAATCCTGCCTGAATATCTCTTTCAAGGGGCAGGACTTCTTGCGGGCCATGCGCACAGGACTGAGGGATCTCTATTTGATAAAGGCTGTCTGCTTTATATAATCTCTATATGGAGGAGGATTTAGCATGCAGCCATAACGTGAGGGTTTCAAGCTCAACCTGCAAACCTGAGGACAATACCAAACATGAATTAAGCAAATAAAGGACAGGCAGGGACACGGCAACACATGAGCGTACACGAGTACATCCCGTCCCTTCAGAGTTTGGGTGATGCTCGTGATCCATGGAGTATGCTGTGATGTATTTGGCGGTTACTAATAAACAGTGTTGTGGGAGTGATATTTTGATTTGTATTCAGGGACTGGACTGTTTCATAGCAGATATTTGTGATGTTTGATTAAATTGAGGAGATCACAATAGGGACTCTCTGATACAGTTTGCTTTTATGTTCACTGTTTTTTTTTACCAATTTGTATGCTATCAGAGTGTTCTCTTTGAAACTAGACGTTCTCTTCTTAAAAACTCTAAAAGCTGTTTATTTTTGCTTGTTGTTTTGGCACACAGTATTCACCCCTCAGGCCTCCTCTTCTCTCTTTCCTACAGAATCTGATGTCCACGGCTGTGTGCTGCTTAACACGTCTCGAAGGGTGAGATTTTCATTACATCCACATGCCAAACAGATCTTATAAGATGCATAGTTGCCGTCTGAAGTTATATGCACACCTGCGACTGCACATTAATTGAATTCTGCATTGATGCAAGTCTACAGTGGGGCCCAGGAGTATGAGACCTCTTTTTTTTTTTTGGTATTTTTTTTTTAATATGCAAATAAGAATGAATTAAAACAAAGCTTGTGATATTAAATTATATTACAAAAATGGGTAACACTTTACAATAAGGTTAATTAGTTAACAACATTAGTAAACATGAACTAAGAATGAACAGTAATTCTACAGTATTTATTAATCTTTGTTAATTATGATCTCAGCATTTACTAATGCATTATTCAAATTACAAGTTCTGTTTGTTAACATTAATTAATGCACTGGGAACTAACACGATTAAACAATGAACAACTGTATTTTCATTAACTAACATTAACAAAGATTAATATAATAGTGTGATACATGCATTATTCATTTTTTGTTCATGTTAGTTAATACATTAACTAATGTTAACAAATGACACCTTATTGTAAAGTGTTACCAAAAATGTACTGGATAACATGATCATCAGGTTTTATCTAACATTGTAGCATTCTGAATTCTGCATTCTACAATTAATTTGACCATTTTTTACTCTTTATGCTGACAATTTAATTTGTAAAGAAAAAGTTAGACAAGTATGTAATGTAAAAAATAGATAATAATCCAAAATATAAATATTTTCAGCACAGTATCAGATACATACAAACTGTATTTCTAACAAACCTAACAACGCTGTAATACACAGTTTCCAATGACTTATTCACGAGTGATCCCAAGGTCATGGAAAATATGGAAATATCAGAGACATTTTAATTTGTTTAATTTTAAGTTTTTATTTGTTTTTCATCTGTCCAATTTAAGTGAATCAATCTTTCAAGTTCTTTTTAATGATTCGCTCAAAGTGAACAAAAATTATTATTGAAATATTAATAATATAAACTTTTGAATATAAATATGTTAAACAAAAATATATTATTTAATAATTATATATAAATAAATAAATTATAAATACGTTCCCAGAATTAACCAATCATACATCATGGAAATATCAGCTTAATATATGAATAAAAAAATATATAAAGTAAGTTGTTTACTATATAGATTAATTTTTTTAGCATTGCTTTCATGCACCTCTGTGTGTTCCCTCAGTATGTGAAGCTGATGAACTTCGAGGAGGAAGTGCGAGCTCACAGGGATCTGGACGGGTTTCTGGAGAGGGCCAGTGTTCTGCTGCACGAGGACGAGGCGTCTCTAGACGACGTGTTAAAGACAATGCTCCGCCACGTCTCGCAGGACCCTCACACCGCTGAGCCCAGCTGCAACTTCGAGGAGATCATGAGCTCCCTCTTCACAGACGCAGGGTCACAGGAAGTCAATGGTGAGTGTGTTTGTTTTTATTTGTGTGTTATTTCATGAAAAGCTTATGAAAGGTTGCTCAATACCTCAGAGAGCTGATTTGACTGACACCTCAAAGGATATAAGCACAGCAGTTTGACGTTAGTCAATGTTATTTTAATTTAAAATGCTTTATAAATGATAATACAGATTTTACATAAAAAAGGGACAGAAGAATAAGTAACAGAGGGAACTGTGCAGAGACAGACAGAAAAAAGAGTTTCAAAAATAATTAAGTCCATTTCCATCCCTGCTGACCCCATAGCTTTGAAACTCAGTCTAGGATGTGTCAGAGAGAGGACTTGCTCTGAATGACCCCACAAAGGCAAGGCAGGTGATAATAATACACTTCTGTCTAGTCATTCACACATTAGACTCACTGGAATTGTCAAACCTTCCCAGGGGACACACAAGCCTTTATGACAGTGATGAAGTCAAAGAAAATAGAGACGAATCACAAAAGTTCTGGAAGAAGCAGCTGAAAGGAAAATATAAAATATAAATGAGTACAAAATGTATAATTCAGGATTGAGTACATAAGATATTTGAGTCAATAGTTAAGATACAATAAACAAATTAGAATTCTTACAAATTATTTGAACTTTATTAGTTAAAGGGTTACTCCACCCCAAAATAAACATTTTGTCATTATTCACTTACCCGCATGTTGATCCAACTCCATAAATGCTTCGTTCATCTTCGGAACACAATTTAAGATATTTTAGATAAAAACCGTGAGGCTTGTGACTGTCCCATTGACTGCCAAGTAAGTAACACAGTTGAGGTCCAGAAAATTATGAAAAGCATCGCCAGGGAAGTCCATCTGCCATCAGTGGTTCAATCTGAATTTAATGAAGCAACGAGAATACTTTTTGTTCGCAAAAAAAAAAACTCTGTCTCTCTTCTGCATCCGCCTCAACGCAAGGGTGTGTATTCTACGTGCTTTTACGCTTTGATATGAATGAAAATAGCGCATTCTTGCATTGAGGCGGATGCAGAAGAGCGTACGCTGCTTGCTTTCAATGGGTAATATCCAAAATGGTGCTACGCAGGTAAGTGAATAATGAAAAAAAAATTTTTTGGGGTGGAGTAACCCTTTAATGCTGGAATACACTACATCACTTTTGTACAGATTGTTGGTGCTATTTGCAGAAAGTCTGCAGATTTTGGTCAGTCAGAGCTGACGGATTTCACAGAAAACCACATAATCTATGATGGGCACAGACTCAGATTTTGTAGCTTCAGACGAAAGGTGTGTGCACACCAAAAGTGAATTTAATTATTTGCACAAGTAGATTACATACAAAGTTTGTAATTTGCACCGCTTGATGCAAACAAATTAGCATAAACACGTTGTCGTGCAAGCCAGTCAGTGAAGAACTTATTGACACGTCCGGTTGTAGGAGAGCATTACGCAATGTTTTCATTTGCATGAGTGACACGAAAAACATCCCACGAGTAATCTCGCATGATAACGCTATGCGAAGATTCACTTCGCTTTTGGTGTGCACACACTATGAGAGTCCATCCAGTTCCCTATCTGTCGGTCACTCCGAGTTATGTCGTGACGGCATAGAGGATTTACTTGGAAGCCCCAATCATCTCTGACTTTAAGAGAAAACGCCAATGAATATTGGCTAGTGTGTTGGGTAACAGGTAATGGCGGGAAGAGCTGGCCGGTGTCACTTGCTGTGCCATTCCCCCTCATCCGGGGATATGAGCGCCTTTTTGACCGACAGATAGGGAACATCTCGGTTACGTACGTAACCCTCGTTCCCTGATGGAGAGAACGGAGACGTTATGTCCCCATGCCACAATCTCGAACAATCGCTAGTTGCCTGGGACTCGTTCTCGGCTCCTCAGCAGAAAACCTGATGAGTGGATGCACCTGTCGCCCTTTTATACCCGTATGCACGGGGAGTGGCTCAGGTATGCAAAATCCACTCGCCATTGATAGGGGCTTCCAAGTAAATCCCCTATGTCGTCACGACATAACGTCTCCGTTCCCTCCATCAGGGAACGAGGGTTACGTACGTAACCGAGACATTGTAGGATGTCAAATATGATATTTTGAGTCGATTCTTGCAAGGAAGTGCATGTTTTTGCATGCATTTGTTGTGTTTGGGACAACTTGAATAGTCTAATATTGTGTGGTCTTCAGTCATTTAGTGTAAGATGCCCGGTTTTTCTCTGTAGCCATTTAAAAAGTTGGCAAGTGTATGATGCATAGTTTTTCAAATCGTTTCAGATTTCAAAATCTGTGTAGTGTATTCCATACTTTACACAATAATTTATTAATTTTATCATTGTTTTTGTGTGTGTAGAATTTGTGCTTACACATGTATGTTTTTTATTTTATTTATTTATTTTGATTTAATAAAATGCTATTTAATTTTATTGTATTGCATTATTGTTCTGAAGCAAGAAGACGTCTTTTAAAGACTGACCAGCATGTTCAAATGTGAGGCTGGTAGTGCTTGCTGTTGGTTACTGCACATTACTGCAGCTATCATTAGATCTACTCTACCGGGTCATTTTATTCACTGGCTCCTGGACACCGAGCATTTTCTAAAAATGGTCCCCAAGCTACGTAATTCAAGTATCCCTGCTTTATGAGCTCAGCTGGTCTCCGTATCACTAAATCCTTCTCTCTCAGGAAGATGGACAGATTCTTCCAAACAATAGAAACCTCTGGCATACTCTCGGCTAGAGGTGATGCTGCGACACCAGAGATTCAGATTAGAAACAGATTTTTCAGTTCATGCTGCTTTTTTAAATGATTAAGGTTGACTATATAGTGAGAGTGTTTTCGGCAAACTGATGTCTCATCTCCTGATTTATACATGTTTGAATCTCCTAACATTGAAATTAAGCACCTAATTAGGGCGTCCTGCCAAAAACACTTACGAGAGACAAGGGTAAAGGAAACCTTTCATTGAGAGACACAGGTTGGCCTATTATATGTTGTAATACACCACTAAACTCATCTGTGTTTTCTATCCCGATGATTCAATTTGTACTTGTTGCTCACAGATTCATTCATAGTCTTTCAGAATGATTTCTTGAATCAAAATTCACTACAATAAATTAAATATTCATGACAACACAACATATATAATCACACTATCAGGCTGCATGAATGTGTCATTTCCTTCTGAGATTTTTACAAGCTGGAAGCATGCTTTTTCTGGATTGTATTGATCGTTTCTGGCTCACCAGTAATCTCTGTGTTCTTATCATCGTTGCCAAATTCACACTGAATACAAAGAGAATATCACTAAGCACCAATTAAGCCCAGTCCTGGACTTCACTGTGCCATCACTCCAGTCCGGTCCAACACGGCACCTAATCTGTGCCCGGACTCTGTCGGATCCCGTGAATGGTGAGATGTGAATTATCGTTTGTTGATCTAAAAAACAAAAACAAATTTAAAGTCTAGGAATGATACATTCCCTCTTGTCTCTGTTGCTAGGATACATAGCTCACATGTGAGCGAGAATCATATTAATGATATGAGCCTGGGAACATGCAAATTAACTGATGTGTGATTGGATTATGAAATGTGAATGTCATGAATATGATAATGTATGATCATTTGGTTGAGAATCCATGAATGGGATCTAATTGTGAGCGCATTGATTGTATGTGCATGCGGCAGGTCTTTAACACACAGAAACGCAACCCAAAGTCTATCAGTCTGAAGATCAAATTAGAATGAAATGGGAAGAAAGATCTCATTCAGCTAAGATGCAAGCACAATGAAAGATGGAGAAAAATCATATTTCATCTGAGTAAAGAGACCTGAGCATCTGCCTGACAACCTAGTCCCAATTAGTGAGAGAGGGAGGTTCGGTCGGTGTGTCTGTGTGGGTGGTGGGTTATCTGTGAATTTGTGTCTCAGAGATGTTTCACTCTTTTTGCTTGCTTTTAGGGTTCACAACATGTGTTTCTGTGCTCAAATTAACTTTAACTCTTTCCTCTCCAAGCTGAACTCAGTGTGTGCGTGTGTGTGTGTTTGTGTGTGCCTGCGTGTGTGCATTTGCGTGTCTCCAATTCTCTCGCACAGACAGGTCTGCGAATTTCATTTTCTATGACAACGGTAAGAACGATATGATCAGACGTGGGATATTACCCATAATTCATATGTGTTTTCTCCCTGAGTGCTGATGTTTCCAGTGGATGTGATTGACACGTACCATTAGTCCGACAGACACGCGAGTCTCTGTTTTCTTATTCAGATCCATCAATTTGCTGCATTTTCCAGTTTATGCAGTGACACAATCCAATTTGAAATCAGTATCCACACATTTGAAATGACAAGATTCGGTGTTGTTTTAAAAGAGTCGGTGGTGAATGCTGAGTGATTCCCTTCCCCGTGGTGGTGCTTTAGATTGGGCTGTATCATCGCTCTCTCTCTCTCTCTCTCTCTCTCTCTCTCATTCCTGCCTCATTGCCGTTTGGCTGATTGGGTGTGCATGGATTCCGCTGTTGTGATTGAAAAAGTCCACTGTCATTCTGATGTCTTTTTCTGCTTAATATTTATGCAACACACACACACACACACAAGGCGCGAACAGACTTTTTAATATATTGAGGAAAAGTCTTTAGTGTGTGTGAATAAAATCATCTCATTTCATCCTGATGTCCAGGCCTCTGGCAGTTATCAGAAGGGGTGAGGTGGGGTTGGCCTAGATGATTGCCTGAATGTTAATGCGTGTATTTTAGGGCTGGACGATACATTGAATAAATGCAGTATACACATCTATACTTGGCTATACTTGTAGCTACACAACGAGCAAGTGTGAAACTATCCTACTGGCACAGTCTTACAAACGTAACGGCCAAAAATAATTTACACATTCCAGAATTAGTTATGTTTTTATCAGCAACAAAATAATATACAGTATTATAAATATTCAATATATCATCCAGCTGTAGTGTTTGTGAAGGTGTGCATGTTTGCCGTAGTGTACGTGCTTTTATGGCCCAAAATAATTGTGGCAAGAGGTCTGGTTTTTCCTTTTTCCTTCACAAACACACCAAGTACACAATTATCTCAGCTTTTTGTCCTCCTGCCAATCCAACGGTCTTCATATTGCCCTGTATTGCTCCATTGATACGTTTCCCTCTCTTTCCCCTCCTTCTCATTCTTTCTCTCTTCCTGTCTATTTCTTGATGGTGCTGAGTGTGTTGTCATGGTGATACCCATCTGTCCACGGTGTGAGTGTGTGATGTCTTATTGATGAGACAGTGTGACTGTGTGCCAGAGACATCCATCCTGTCTGCTAAACAGCACACACACACACACACACACACATTCACATGCACACATTGTTTTTGCTGGTCATGCTGAACAACTCACACCTGTCACCTCTGCTGGACTGAGGACGTATACACACACCTACATGCTTTCACATTGCTTGTCGTTAATATGCTGGACAGCTCACACCTACACAAGACAGAGGGCAGGGAACGCACACACACACACACACACACACACACACTGATTGATTAATTTGAATTAAACATTTGGTGGTGTTCTTGGAAAGGTCTTCATTGTCACTCACACTGGCTGCAGTGATGTGTATTGTCCTCTGGTGAGCTTTTGTTTCTGTTCTACCTTGATATGCATTAGCCTTTTCATGGAGATGAGTGGACTTTGATTTAATTACCGGCCCTTCCATCAATTCACATCATTGTGTTTGTTTTTGGTGTGTCATCATGTACAGTGAAAGTCAGTTGACTTAATCTTGGTGTCAGACTCATGATGTGCAGTACTTTTGAAGTGGCATCCAGATTGAAGTTAACTTGAATTGTTTAGTTTCTGTCTTCATGCATGGTCATCCATTGTCTGTGTTGCGTGGCTGCTCACGACTGACCCCTTGCCTTCTTCTCTCCTCACAGTGCATTTATTGTCAGAGACGCTCCAGTGTGTGACGGCCACAGCCACGGGGATCCAGTACCAGCAGTCTTGGCTTTGCATCCTGTGAGTTACCTGAATCTGTCTTACCTGTTATACTGTCTGAAGAAATTCCACAAGACAGTCCACAAAATTGTTAAAACTAGGACTGGCAAATTAAATTGCATATTTAATAAAAACTTTGGGGGTCAGTAATTTTTAAACAAAAAAATCAATACTTTTATTCAGCAAGGATAACTTACATTGATAAAAATTCCCAGTAAATGCATGTATAGTTACAATAGATTTCGATTTAAAATAAATGTAATAATTTCTTTTGAACTTTTCCTGAAAGACTATTAATGGCTGCTGGAAATTCAGCTTTGCCATCACAGCAATAAATTAGAAGTAATTTTACATTATTAATATTTTACTGTATGTTTGTCAAATAAATAGAGCTACAACAACTATGAAAATCATCGACAACGATTCTCATTATCGATTAGTCGGGTCTGCCCACAGTGCATGTTCAACTTCAGCCGGTTGCTCAAATTACAGCACTGTCTAATGCATTTCTATGGACAAAATGCATCTAAAAATAGTGGAGGAAACAGAATGAGATGCTGCGGGAGAAGTACGTGATCCAAGCTGCCCAAAACATACTTCTTTATTTTGAGCTTTGAGTTAATGCATTAGTGTAAAGGCTTGCCCTGTCAGGCGCTGTGACACATGCGTGTGCGTCCTCAGCGCAAAAACGTTCAGTTTACGGTCATATCCTTATCTATAAATGTCACAAATTCACGCGAGAGTTTCCATTTTTGTATAAAGGTCCGTCCTGTTAGGCTGTGTTAAGTTTAAAATACCGAATGAGCAGCGGCGCGGCGGCGCGTGCACGCGCGTCAGACTGACGGAGCACAGAGAGAGAGAGACAATTCACTATATACAATGCTTAACAAATTTATTAAAACAAATTTATGTAAGGCTTTTAACAAATTATGTAAGGTTTGTGCCACTGCTGCTCTAAACTAACAGCATTGGTGATTACCAAAATCATGTTTTAGCTTTCTGTATTGTTAGTCCTCCAAAATGCGTAAGCTCTTTAGTAACAGTAGTAGGCTATTTCTAATGCTATAATATAATTATTGCTGTTATATATGAAAGAATGTGAGAGCACTTTATAGTGTTTTTTTCAGATACCAATTACAGTCAAAAAGTACATAAACAATGCAAGCAAGAATGCAAGCTGTTATGAGGCCATTTTTGTTATTATAAATACTAATTAGTTGTTTCTGTTTGTAATTTGCCCAATAAATGACAATAACATTTTTAGATTTAAACAATTTTTTTGACAGATTCCTAAATATTTGTTTTCTCTTTATGACAGTTGGTCTAATAAATTAAGCACTGTATGTTTCCATAGCATTCAATTTGTTTGAAGGACATTGAGCAGAATGTGGAATAGTGTGTATTTTGTCAATAAAATAAAATGATTTTATTTAATCCGATTAATCGAAAGAATAATCGGCCAACTAATCGATTATCAAAATAATCGTTAGTTGCAGCCCTACAAATAAATGCAGCATTGGTAAGCATTACAAACTTTTTTCAAAAACATGAAAAAATATTTCCAACCCCAAACTTTTGAAGGGTATAGTGTACTGTATTTAAATATTTAACAATAATAAACAAACAAACTAACAAACAAACACATTTAATCGTTATATACAAGTAATATGTAAACTATGTGTTAAGTAATTAGCAATTAAATTAAAATGTTTTTGTAAAACATGAATATATGCAAATATTATTGGTATCATTAATACCAATATTTGGTCCAGTTGTTATAAATGTGAAATTAATTTAATGACCTTCTGTTCTAATACAAATGTGACCCTGGACCATAAAACCAGTCATAAGTTTTTTTTTTTTTTTTTGAGAATTTGAGATACACCATCTGAAAGCTGAATAATAGGCTTTACATTGATGTATGGCTGTATAGATGTATGGAAATATTTGGCTGAGATACAACTATTTAAATATCTGGAATCTGAGGGTGCAAAAAAAAATCACAAGTTTAAGAAAATCGCCTTTAAAGTTGTCCACATGAAGTTCTTAGCAATGCATATTACTAATCAAAAATGAAGTTTTGATATATTTACTGTAGGAAATTTACATTATATATTCATGGAACACATTCTTTACTGAATATCCTAATGATTTTTGGCATAAAAGAAAAATCTATAATTTTGACCCATGCAATTTATTGTTGGCTATTGCTACAAATATACCCATGCAATTTATGACAGGTTTTGTGGTCCAGGGTCACAAATGATAAAAACTCTTTATTCTCTATAGCAAAAAAAGATCCAGAACTATGTGTCCAGTATAACCTCAGCAGGTAGCCAGTGAGGTTTAAGAGATGCTTTGAACAGTTTCTTCTACTGAATGCTGTCCAGAAAAAAAATCAAGATAAATGGAATATTCTGAGGTCAATGTACAGACTGCTCAGAAGACATAACTGTGGCAAGAGTACAACATCAGATGACACTCACAGACATAGGACACCTCAGTACAAAACAAGGTTGCAGACTTCAGAGTCTCTCTGAAAAAATGGCAAAAAAAATCAATCAGTCTGAGGGATTCGGTGAAGAAGGCCAATCTGGGGGTGAGCCGGGTCAAAACATGCATTATGAAAGCAGAAGCTTTTGCCAGTATTACTTTGCCACTGCAGTTCTGTGCCAGGGAGTGCTTGAATCATCAATTAAAAGTCATTTATCGCCTTCTCTTGGGTTAAGATGTCTTCACAGTACTGATGTGTCCTCAGCTGTCTATAAGGAGTTAGTCTAGTAAAACATGCGCCCTGGCGTGCCCTCCTGCCATCTCACATGAAAGTCATGGTTCTGACTTTGAAATGAAACTGTTCAAGCGAATGAAACCTTATCAAAACAGTCAACTTAAAATTCTGATAGACTTTGAGGTATTGTGATAATGAAATACTGCTGGATCAGTTTGAGCATGGACAGTATAATCATTTCCTGAGGCCAGCGAGGAGGCAGATGGCCTCAGGGAAGAAGTTGCAATCGTGGCAAGATGAACTTGTGTGCATGACTAGCATGTCTGCCCGAGGAAGGAAAGGTAAATAGGTGATGCCCATGATGTGATGGGCCTGGGGATCTTTCGAGCCCTATTTGAGGTTCACAGGGGTGTAAATCTCTTCAGATGGTAGGTGTATCCTGGTCTTGCAGTAGTAGGAGGCAGAGGATTGGCATTAATATACAGTTTTTGGAAGGTTACTTTGGAAATGCATTAAGTTACAGATTACAAGTTAGCCAATTTAAAATGCTTCAAGTAGTGTAACTATTCCAATTATTTTAAAGTAATGTAACTGATTACATTTGATTACTTTTTGATTAAAAAATTATGTATACATTAAATAATAAATACACAACAGGTAATCAAAAATCTAGGAAAAAATAGTTTTTTGTGTGCACAAAAATGCACATAAATAAAATAAATAATATAATAAATAAAATAAACAAGAGTAGTGTTACACAGTAGCACCCAGCTAAAAACACAAGTCAATAAAATAACCACACTTTTATTGAAAGAAAATTGGACAGATCATTTATTCATATTAAATATAAATGTATTATTTTTATTAAGTTCTATGCAACAGAATCAGACATGTTGTTGTTGTTGTTGTTTTGACTAATTATCCAAATAATGTATAGTCCTGCAAACAGGGTTTTTCCTTTCTCTGAGGCGGAGGTGGAGGTGGTACCATCCTGATCATGTGCACACAATGTTCACTTCAACTGCCTGAAACAAACACTTTTTACATGCAATGTATTTTAGGTGTTATAATAATTATATGATTGAAGAAAATGACAATTATAAAGTTATGTTTTATTTTCTCTCACCTAATGTTTTATTTATTTATTTTTAAATAGCCTCATGAAATGTTTTATTTTTCCTCATAAATTCTGTGTTGTGTATCTGGTTATCAAACGAAGGCATAAAACATAAATTTAATTTATCTTTAAATTATTGAAAATTAAACTTTTTTTGGCAAACAAAGGGAATTTACTATTAAAATTAAAACATGTTAGAAATGTGTGATCATTCCTTCAAAAATAAAGTTTTCATAATTTTAGTAGTAGTAGTTGTAGTACATTCTGCTGAACAAATATTTATGCTACAATGTCCGGAGCAGGGTTTAATAACCCACTTCATAACCAACTTCACTCACCAAGGCACATGTGCTGTGGTGATGTGACAATAAAAGTGATTTAATTTGATAAAAAAAATTTTTTTTATTATTTTGACGGGTTGCCGTGAATACCTTTACATTTCTGTGTGTATGTGATATGAGGATAGTTTTACTCAAATTAAACGGTGAAACGTTCATGAAGTGTCTCTCAGAGCAGTTCTGGAGATGTTGTTCGTGTGTTTATGTCCTCATTGAGATGTCACGCTAAAGAGTATAGAAGCCCAAGAGGCAAAACTCAATAGAACCCTCCATTGCAACAGTTGCGCCCATGACATGACTGTTGCCGCCGCCATTTTGGACTGAAAACTCTGTAGAATAATGGGAGCCAGTCGCGCTTGACCAACTTACAATAACACATTTAAAGTATATATATATATATATATATATATATATACAGGTGCATCTCAATAAATTAGAATGTCGTGGAAAAGTTCATTTATTTCAGTAATTCAACTCAAATTGTGAAACTCGTGTATTAAATAAATTCAATGCACATAGACTGAAGTAGTTTAAGTCTTTGGTTCTTTTAATTGTGATGATTTTTGCTCACATTTATCAAAAACCCATTAATTGGCCGGCCAATCAATCGGTCGACCTCTATTTTATACAATAATTTTCAAACATTTAAACCAGGCAGGTTAACCCAGCATTAATATTTTCATAAGTAAGTGTAATTTAATTCCAAATGTTTTTCTCATTAACTTCGATGGATTACAATTACATTTATTTTGTAATTAAATTACGTACTGTAACTCTGTTACATGTAACTAGTTTCTCTACAACACTGTTAACATACAGTACAGCATAAAAGTTTGAGGTTGTTTTGAAGGAAGTCTCTTATGGTCACCAAGGCGGTATTTATTTGATCAAAAATACAGTAAAAACAGCAATATTGTGAGATATTATTGCAGCCATTACTCAAGTCTTTAGTGTTACATCATCCTTCAAAAAATATTCTAATATAATGCTTTATTGGTCAAGAAAGATTTCGTACTAGTATTTACACTTGTGCTGCTTAATATTTTTGAGAAAACTATGTATTATTATGATGCATTTCTGACCATGATATAAAGATTAAAAGAATAGCATTTAGTTTAAATATTTTTGTATTTCTGTGACTTTTGATCAATTTATTAATTCCTTGCTGAATAAAAGTATTCATTTAAATTTTCTTAATGAATCATCTTACTGGCCCCTAATTTTTGAAAGGTAGAGTATTGGCATATATTTGTCTGGTATTGTAGGCATTTTGCTCATATACAATTGTTAATTAGCTTATTTTATTTTACTTTAGAGGAACAAGTTTGTGCTAATAGCATTTAGAAAGCTACATTTAAAACCAGCAAACAAATGGAAACATAGAGTTAGAGTTTGCTGAGAACTCTCAGATAAGATAAAGCAGGCCTCTAATTGTGTGTGAGGAATAAGAAAATGAAGATCATGTCAGAGACTCATTAATGGATCTCAGCTAGTAGCAGTTTTGGGATAGCAGTATTTTTGCAGCCCATCTATACCCCAAGCAAGTGATGCAACAAAACAGCTTAGTTTATTATAATGAGAGCATTCAGAGGAGTTCAGATCTCACTGTGCAATAAAAAAGCACACCGTGGGCTCAAACAGTTGTGTGAAAGTGCCCAATGGACCCCGCACTGCCACACTTGCAGTGTTGACAGTGGTTATAATGGGCAACATTCTATTTGGTCACATCACACATCCAGGAGTGTAAATGGGGCGTCATTTCACACTGCTCTGAATATTTGTGGGGGATCGACTAGCTTTTTTTCATATATCAGTTTCTGTGAGGATATGTGCATTCCTACCAGGACTCATCTAACTTACAACAACAACAAACCGTGGTTCACTGCAAAACTCAGACAGCTCCATCAGGCCAAAGAAGAAGGGGGATAAAGTCATGTATAAACAGGCCAAATACACACTGGAAAAGGAGATCAGAGTGGCAAAGAGGAATTATTCTGGAAAGCTAAGGAACAAATTATATTCCAGTGATTCTGCTTCATTGTGGAAAGGTATGAAAGATATCACCAATTAAAAGACACCATCCCCCAGCACTGTGGAGAATCAACAACTGGCAGCCGATCTGAATGAGTTCTATTGCAGGTTTGAAAAATCACCATTCACACCTCCTGCAACCCCTCTCTCCTCCACACCTGCACTGCAGATAAGAGATGACGTGTGCCAGGTCTTCAAAAAGAACAAGAGAAGGAAGGCACCAGGCCCAGACAGTGTTACACCAGTCTGTCTGAAAACCTGCGCTGACCAGCTGGCCCCCATCTTCACTAAGATCTTCAACAGATCACTGGAGCTGTGCGAAGTCCCCTCATGCTTCAAACGCTCCACCATCATCCCGTTCCAAAGAAACCCAAAATTACTGGACTTAATGACTACAGATCTGTGGTTCTAACGTCTGTGGTCGTGAAATGATTTGAAAGACTAGTTTTGGCTAATCTGAAAGACACAATTGGACCCTTACAGGACCCCCTGCAGTTTGTCTACAGAGCAAACAGGTCTGTGGATGATGCAGTCAACATGGGACTGCACTTCATCTTGCAGCATCTGGACAGACCAGGGACTTATGTGAGGATCCTGTTTGTAGACTTCATCCCCGCTTTTAACACCATCATCTAGGGATTGTAATGGTATGAACATTTCTTATAACGATTATGGTGACCAAAGTTATCATAGTTATCAGTATTATCACGGTATTGGTAAAATGTGCTGGAGATATTAAAAAAACTGTCGACACAAATCCCGTCACCAAGTTTTATATTTAAAAATCAACAAACGGCCAATAAATTGATTCTGATTCTAAAATGACATTTTGTTTGCATAATCACTAAAACAATAACATTACCAATGATGTTCGGATTTTAAATGACAACTTGACTGACAACAGTTTAATGGCATGTTCAAATATCTAATATAAATGTTCAAACAAAGCTTTGAAAACGTTTAATATAAAGGTAAACCTCACATTTCAGTCAAAATTAAAATATATTAATAAATTATTATATGTATTTTATCTGCTCCATAAATAATTCTAGATAACTTATCTGAATTGTTTAATATGTAGAATCCACATTAGCTTTCATCAAACACTTAAAAACACTTCCTTTAGGTATTACATGGAGCGAAGATGAAAACAAAATGCCATCAAATAATTTCTAAAGACAGTCAGAACCTTCAGAGGTACATTCATATAATTAATTAATTCATATATTCATTTGTATAATTCCCTTAGGACACTTTTAAAACCTACCAGCTTTTCCGCCCTATTTTCACTCAAAACGAAACTACTCTGCTGCTGTGCACACTTGAGACTGTTACTGAAAACGGCTTTATGCTGGACAGTATTTATTTATCGCGAGTTGTTCAAATCGTGGCAATTGCTATTGTACGTTTTCGCAAATTTGGCTGATTAATGTAGGTCGGGGTGCAATATCGACTGATCAATCGCGGCATTTTAATACGGTCCGAAGTATGGCTGGACCGGTGATATCAGTAACAAGGTTATTTAGCATACGCAATTGCTAACAAAGGTGTGTTGTCGATAGATGGTCTTTTTTGACGTCTGTTAAATCCATAACTTTGACACTTTGACATTTGTGCATCTGTGTCAGGTGGCTCTGTCTCTCTTAGTATCCCACACATTTGTTGCAGCAGTTGTCTCATGGATAGTTGTATTATATATTATAAATGTGATCAAAGAATGCTGTGAAAATGAATCTACATTGTTAATCCTTTTGATCTTTTATTTAAAAAAATCACAAAAATCTAACCTTTCTTTGGATAATAAGAATATAAAATGGGGGAAAATATAATTATGAAATAAAAACAATTTCTCTAATACACATTGGCCACAATTAACGGCACCCTTTTATTCAATACTTTTTGAAACCTCCATTTGCCAGATTAACAGCTCTAAATTTTCTCCTATAATGCCTGACGAGGTTGGAGAACTCCTGACAAGAGATCAGAGACCATTCCTTCATCCAGAATCACTCCAGACCCTTTAGATTCCCAGCTCCATGTTGGTGCTTCTTCTCTTCAGTTCACTTCACTCATTTTCTACATAGTTCAGGTCAGAGGACTGGAATGGCCATAGCAGAAGCTTGGTTTTGTGCTCAGTGGCCCATTTTTGTGTTGTTTTTGAGGTTTGTCTTTGGATTATTGTACGAGTTGGAAGTAGGGCTGGGCGAAATGAGCAAAAATTAATATCTAGGTATTTTTTGGCTGATTTGAGGTATGCTGTATAGATCTCGTTATTTTATATTTGGATTAAACAAATAACGTGAATGTTACCATGTAGGCAGGCATATATTTACATTTACATTTTACATTTATTCATTTAGCAGACACTTTTATCCAAAGCGACTTACAGTGCATTCAGGCTATACATTTTTTGTCAGTATGTGCCTGACAAAAAAGGGTAGTATGAGCAAAAAGGGTTAAAATCACATTACATTCTAACATTGCAATCTAAATACAAAAACAATGCTTTTAAAACAGAAGTTAAATTTACTAAACTAAAAATGAAAGTAAAAAAAAGACAAATTGATTAAAAATACTTTTTTGATTCCCCCAGTTAGTGCTTTCATACAAATACACTTACTTGTAGGTTTAAAATTCTACATGTCACATTTATATTTTCCAGCTACAAATATTTCAGCAAAATATATATGTTAGTCAGAAATATTGTACAGCTAAAGCTGGTGCAAACCATCTCTTCACTCTTGTCTGTTTGGCGCGCATGCGTTCAGAACCAAGTCTGTGAAGTTTGGCGGAGAATCGCAAAGCAAAAGCTCATGAACTTCTGACAGCAAAATGGACATATTTCCATGGCTTTCTAACATTTACAGATGGAGAATATACCTGTTCAGAACGGGACATCATAGTGCGATAAAAATAATTCAGCAGAGGCAGGGATGCATAGACATGGGGGGGGGGAATCCCCCCCACAAATCGCACCCTGTCTATATATATATACACTGAACAAAATTATAAACGCAACACTTTTGTTTTGCCCCCATTTTTCATGAGCTGAACTCAAAGATCTAAGACTTTTTCTATGTACACAAAAGGCCTATTTCGCTCAAATATTGTTCACAAATCTGTCTAAATCTGTGTTAGTGAGCACTTCTCCTTTGCCGAGATAATCCATCCACCTCACAGATGTGGCATATCAAGATGCTGATTAGACAGCATGATTATTGCACAGGTGTGCCTTAGGCTGGCCACAATAAAAGGCCAAATGTTAAATGTTAAACAGATGTTAGTATTTTTAACGGGTCACAGACACTTATTCTTTCTAATTTAATTCAGTTCTAATTTAAAATAATATTGTCGGTTAACGCTTAATAATCGGTTAATGAGCATCGGTTGTCGGTTAGGAAAAATAACCAAAATGAACATCCCTACTTCATACCGTATCGCTTTAAAAATATATCAATATATCGTACAAACTCGATATACCGCCCAGCCCTAGTTGGAAGATCCAAACATGGCCCATTATAAGATTTCTAACAGAGTCAGTCACTTATAGTTTTTTTATCTGTTGGTATTTGATAGAATCCATGATGCCATGTGTCTAAACAAGATGTCCAGGACCTCCAACAGAAATATAGGCCCACAACATCAAAAATACAGCAGTATATTTAATTGTACACATGGGGTACTTTTTATCCCTGTGTTCACCAAACCCATCTTGAGTGTTTGCTGCTAAAAAGCTATTTTTTTTCTTTTTCATCTGACCATAGAAGCCAGTCCCATTTGAAGTCCCAGTCGTGTCTGATAACTGAATATGCTGGAGTTTGTTTTTGGATGAGCTATAGGATCATTTTTCTTGAAACCCTCCCAAACAACATGTGGTGATGTAGGTGCTGTTTGACATTTTTTGTAAGGTTTTCTGACCCCGAGACTCAACTATTTTCTGCAATTCTCGAGCTGTTGTCCTTGGAGAGTCTTTAGCCACTCAAACTCTCCTTCTCACCGTGCATTAGGACGATATAGACACACGTCCTCTTCCAGGCAGTTTCGTAACATTTTCTGTTGATTGGAAATTCTTAATTATTGCCCTGATGGTGGAAATGGGAATTTTCACTGCTCTAGCTCTTTTCTTAAAGCCACTTCACTAATTTGTGAAGCTCAATTTCTTTTGCTGCACATTAGAAATATATTCTTTGGTTTTTCTCATTGTGATGATTAAGGGAATTTGGGCTTTGTTTTCCCTCCTATTTATATTTCTGTGAAACAGGAAGCCATGGCTGAATAATTTCATGTTCATAATCACCCTGAAGTGCTCAAAGTTGTGAATATGAATGTGAATATACTTCAGAGATATTTTACTCATGAGAATTTCTAGGGGTGCCAATAATTGTGTCCAACGTGTTTTTGAGAAAAATATTTATTTCATAATAATATTTTTCTATTTTAAATTCTTATTATCCAATGAAAGGTTAGATTTTTGTGATTTTTAAAAAAAATAAAAGATTAAAAGGATTAACAATGCAGATTAATTTTCACAGCCTACTTTGATCATATTTACCAAGGGTGCCTATATTTTTGGCCATGAATGTATATATATATTATTAGGCCAATGCTTGTGCAGAAGTAGCTCTTGTAATTTTGAAAAGATGAATGCAACTCTTGAGCAAATCATACATTGATGTCTTTAGGATTCACATCTGTCAAAATCTGCTACCTGCTATTGAGTCATTTATCAAAATAAATTGATCCAACAAACCTTATCTAACAGACATCTGCAGGTCATGATTAGGTTCTGACGATTCATCTACTTCCTTTCAGAGATTAAAAAATCCGCCAACACATTTTACTTCTCAACACTTATGCTTAACAGCTGCCAAAACTTTTATAAACAGCCTCCAAACTGTAGCATTGTCAGGCAGCACCCAACATCAGTGCACAAACTAACAAGTCTTATTTTCTACATGCTAGTAAAGCACATTAGATGGTGTGATTTTTTTTTTACCAACCTCTCCCTGTTAAACTTAAGCAGAAGCTATGTGCACAGTGCTACAATTTATGTTACTACGTACTTAAAACAAGTGGTAAACTGAATTTCATATAAAAGGGACAATTATGCAGATTTTCTAGTGATAATGGCAGCAGTGATTCATTGAATTATGATAAAATGAAGGAGAAGAGCATTATAACTGGCCTTATATCCAGAAACACAATGTAGTCAGGTGCACTTTGTGCATTTTAAGGAACAAAATCAGGTGACTCATAAAACACACTTTCTATATTGTAGGAATATTTTAATTTCCCGTGCTTATACTTAGATTTAAATTATACAATCATAACTCAAAAGTCATTGAAGACCCTCAGACCCTCTTTGAGGTCAGAAAAAGCCCTAAGTGAGTTAAATAAAATAAAAAAGGCCAAATTCAGCCAATGGCCCACACTAGCCTAGTGAGCAGAAGATTTGTGTTTCTTTGAATTATTTGCGGACAGTTTTATGGCCAAGAAAGGGAAACAAGCGGCAGTGTTGGATGACCCACAGCAGCTCTATGTCTTTACATTTATAGTAAATAAAACAGATCACATAAATGTGCTTAATGTAAGGCTGCAAGGTTACCAAAGAATGACACAACAGCGTTAGCATGGTTTAGATCAGACTATCCCAGGGTATTTTCCTTTTCTAAAGTCTCTTGTGACCTCAGTTCATTGCCTGAGTTTTATGGTTATGAGTATTAGCTGGACCAATGAGACATATTCAGCGTCCCTGTTGGCAGGGTTTGAGTTTAGGGACTGTTATTAATGCATATTTTAAGTAAATTAGATGTGCAACAGTGCACTGTTTAATTTTGTTCCTTTGCCCAACATTTATGCTAATATTTGACTTGATTTATTAATGCAACTTACTGTATCCGAAATTACCAACTAAAGTGCATTGAGGGCTTTTATCTTTCTTGTTTTAATATAACCTCATAATAGGTGGCCACATGCCTGAAACAGAAGGTACACACTTTTTTACTTTATAACTTTATAAGTCTGAAAGAAAACAGGAAGTGCCTTTTTTGCCACCCAGCCCACAACCGAATTTTACTTTGACACCTCTGTTCAAGAGCTTTCTGTAATCCCATTAGACCTCAACCAACGGATTTGTTAATGTGTTTGCTGTACTCCTGTTACATATTGAATTAATCTGATACTGTGCCAGGTACATTAAAGCACTGTGTAAATCGTAAAGAGGATTTATGATGATTTATAAACTCTTTTGTGACAGCTGTAATGTGAAGAACCTGCAGAGGCGGCACGTGTGTATCTCACGCCTGGATCGTCCACAGAACTGGGGGGAAAACTGTGCAGAAGTCCGCTATGTCATCCTTATTCTGGCACCTTCAAAGATGGTAATATAAACGCATGCACGCACGCACACACACATGTTGGGTTTCCAAGTTTTATGGACATTCTGTGGGCGTAATGGTTTTTATACTGTACAAAGAGTATTTTCTGTCCCCTTACCCTGACTCTACCCCTCACACAAAACCTTCTGCTATTTTAGATTTACAAAAAATTATCATTCTGACTGATTTATTTTATAAGCATGTTTCCCTAATAAGGGACTAAAAAAAATTCTCACAAGGTCAAAATTAGCTGGTATTACAATCTTTGTGGGCACGTTTGGTTTCCAAAACATTGGGAATACCTATAATTTGCACAGAGAACATCAGCTCAGACTTATGTAAAAGAAATAGCTTTGCAAAATTCTTACCTTTGCAAATCTGAGCCTATAGTCCCAGGTTTTTCAAACCAACAAACCTAGTAGTCCTGGCATCAAATTATGAGAAAAAATTTATTTTACAACTTTAATATATTAAATTATTGTTTGTGTGCAATTATACATTTAATTTCTAAATAATATTAGTTAACAACATGTACTTACTTTAGATTTTGGATTCGGGTTTGGTTTAGGATTAGTTGCATGTAAATATTAACAATTTACTGTTATTTCTATAGCAAGAACATATAACATGTAACGAGACAAAAATTTTTTTTTTTAATAAAGTGTTACCTAATTTTTTAACACTTTTACTAAATTTAACATGATTGCTGTTTCATTCTGCTTTCTAATGAGTATTGACAGTCCTAGTTTACAGTAAGAAATCAAAACAAAATCTGAATATATTAGTGGAAACAATATTTATTTCTGTGTTCATGTCTCAGCTCATAAATAGTCTGTCATTAATATATAGAAAAATATTTTTCAGATAATATTTGTAATTTTAATAGAAAAAATATTTATTTAATTATGAAGAGAACATATTTTTACAATATCACACTTTGTTTTCACGTACATGGTTTAAATGAGTACTTATACATTAAAATATATACTTGGCTTTCAGAAAAAGGTTAATCATGTTTGGGGATCTTTGTTGGCGTAAAAAAAAACCAGCAGTGTCTGTCTGCTCTCTTTTTAAACAGTTTGCTATTTTGAGATAATACAATTTGCAGATTTAGGCACACTAATACTATCATGTTCAAGTCTTAAAGTCCTGCTCCTGTGTTTCTTGTACCCCTGCAGTCTCCCTGTAAAGTCTTTGGGGCCCCTGGCTCCCTCCAAGACCATTTTGTGTATTTCTTTGTGTCTGTGTTTACATCATAAATCTGTGTGTTTGTGTGTATGTGTTTACATCTGTTTACATCTAATCACTCTCTCTTTCTCTCTCTCTCTCTCTCTCTCTCTCTCTCTCTCTCTCTCTCTTTCTCTCTCTCTCTCTCTCTCTCTCTCTCTCTCTCTTTGTTCTTGCTTGCACTCATCTCTTTCTGTCCTCTGCAGTTCAGTACAGCAAAGTGGTTTTGCTTTATAATCTTCTGCTCTTCTCACAAACTCAAATCACATTGCACACACACAGACAAACACATCTTCTCATTACAGTAAAAGCTGGATTGTTATGCCGGCACGTGTAGATACATCCTCTTTTCTTGCGTTGTGTTTTAGACAGCACAAATGTTATATAACTTAAATACCCATTGGACTCAATCCATAAGATGATAGAGCATTTTCTGCCTAGAAGATGAAGTGATTTCTGGATTACTACATTGAATATTTCCTATAATAGCAGACGTAAACGAGTAACGATTGCCAAATATGTTTGATCTCTGTATTTGACGTTTCTCAGAAAAGCACTAAGACGGCGATGGAGCTGGGCAGGACGTTCGCCAGCATGTTCTCGGACATCTCCTTCAGACAGAAGCTGCTAGAGAGTAAAACCCAAGAGGAGTTCAAAGAGGCACTGCTCATCCAGAGGTACCACCTGACCGCTGCCAAGTGTAAAACCACGGCTGTCGAGGGCGAAGAGACAGACCCACACAGTCAAAAACCACTGAAGGTGTGTGCGCATTGCATCGCATACGCCGATGCTTAAGGTTCTGTTTTAATGGCTTTAACGTGATTGTTTTCCTCTATTCTCTCTTCAGTCCTCGTCCGTTGCTTTCTCTTTCTCCCTTCGCCTTTTACTGTTTGACTTACACTCCAGTGATTAAGTTCTACTGAGCATGTAGCAGCTAATGAGAATTTATCTTGTTTGTTACTGCGGTTTGACGCGCACACACAAAGTCCGATTCGGCATATGTGAGCATTAGACCACCCTGGCTGAGGTTGGCCGCCAGTAAAAAGCCCTCTGTTTTCTTCTCTGTAAAGACAACAGTGGAGGCCCAAATAGTTGTGTTTTTGTTTTTTGCGTTTTTCACTCCATCACACATCTGAGGAATGGTAACCAGGTGGAGAGGGATCATTACTTAGTGTGTGTGTGATCACTTGCGCGTGTGCACACTAAAAGCTATTCATCTCTGGCAAACGACCAGGAAAGGTCTCTCTCTCTCTCTCTTTCTGTATCAGACACACGCTGTTATGATGAATGAGTGCGGCTCAGTAATGAACACTTTAAGCTGTACGACTTATTTAAACATATCCTGAGACAAGGTTCTCTCTGACTGACAGAAAATGAGCTTGTCTGCCAAAAAGAGGCTAATGTGGGTCATTAATGTGAGATGGACAAACTGCTCCGCTGCTAAATCCTGACCTGTAAAGCCTATTAAAATTTGATTAATTCAACAAGACTCTATATTTGTGTCTGGGGACAAAGACACATACACACCAGGGCTTTCTACCTCACCATAATTGGTCCTCACTACATGCTTAAAAAAATCCTTAGTATTTTTCTGTTTCTTTTATGCTGTAAGGTTCAAATTGTTCACATTAGTTAATGGATAGTATGATAGTATAATGAATGGGTATTATCAACTACAAATGATTGATATTTTACATAATTTATTAATTTTAATTTATACATTTACTAATACATTTTAATATTTAAAGTTTCATAAACTGATGTATTTTGATCAAACATAAATTACCAAAGAACAATAGAATAATTATACAGTACTGTTCAAAAGTTTGTGGTTAGTAAGTTTTTTTTAAAGAAATTAATACTTTTATTCAGCAAGGATGCATTAAATTAATCAAAACTGACAGCAAATATATTTATAATATTACAAAAGGTTCTATTTTAAATGTCTATTCATCAGTATCTAAATGTCCCCCAAAAATTAAGAAGCATAACTGTTTTCAAGTATGTTAGAATGATCAGCATAATAGAATGATTTCTGAAGGATCATGTGACACTGAAAACTGGAGTAATGATGCTAAACATTCAGCTTTGCCATCACAGTAATATATTATATTTTAAAATATATTCAAATAGGAAACAGTTATTTTAAATTATAATAATATTTCACAATATTTCAATAATGCAGCTTTGGTTAGTGTAAGAGACTTCTTTCAAAAACAAAAAATCTGTCAGACCCCAACATTTGGAACAGTAGTATACATGTACTTTTAATATTTATGGTAAATGCTGTAAGAAATTATACCTATATAATTGTGTAATATAGAAATTATACATCGTGTGTGTAATATAGTGTCATACTGATGCCAAAACACTTATACACAAAAAAAAGATTAAATACATTTTAAAATATTATAAAAATGTAATTATAAAAATATATATGCACACACAAATCAGCAATTACAAAAGTACACATTTTATGGGGGGGGGGGGTTTATTTATAATATGCTTAAGCCAGTCTAATGCAGTTCTCTGAAATGCACGTGTCAGATGTTTTCTGATGCTACATTAATGGATATTTAGAGTAATGTAACAGGTGTCTTGACTGTGCTTTGCTAATGTAGTTGTAATGTTTTTGCATTGCACTAATGCTGTTCTAACACTGGGCTGTTTCTTTCTCTAGTCTGCAGAAACTGTGTTCTCTCATCTTGTGTCTCTCTCTCTGCTGTGCAGGGGGCCCTGTGTGAGTGCGATTACACTGAGCTTCTGTGTGTGTACGTGTGTGTCTGTGTGTGTGTTTGTCTGCTTTAACACAGTATCTCTTCCCTTGCAGTGTAAAGTGTTGTGTGAGTGTGTATGTGCTTTTGTGTGTGTATTTGCTGTGATTCGGCAGGATTTGGTGTGTATGATGTTTAATTGGTGTGTGTTGTGTGTGTGTGTGCTTTAATCCTGTGCCTCTCCTGCTGCAGTATTGCATTAAATGTATTTAAATGTTTAGATTTTTGTATAAGTAGATGTTTGTGTAATCCTCTCTCTCTCCCTCTCTTTGGGTGTAGTGTAGAGATTTTTTCAGAGTGGGCAGAGGAATCTATGAGGATCTGTGTCGCCGACTGCCTCTCTACACATCTGACTTCACTGATGGTGTGTCAAGCATAAACTTACAAATGTTTTTGACATAAAGGATCAAATTTTGCAGATGTTCTGGGATTTATTTATTTATTTTTGTGTTTTCAAAAAGGATATATGGTCCTCCAATGGACTTATTCATATCTGTAGCTATATTTAAAGATGTGTCAGTACTTCAGACGATTTCATAAGTGCTTGTCCAGTAACAAGTAGGACCAGGAACATTTCTGTTTTTTAACATCACAGAGAAATTACAGCCGAGCACAAAATGCATTACTCTCCTCTTTCTTTCTGTAAAAATAATTTCATTATTTTAAAAAAACAGATGCCACAGTTATATATTATGTATATTTATATTCCTCACAGAGATATACTTTACAGTACTTCTCCTTTGCCAGATAATCATCCACCTCCGAGCAGTCTGAGTAAGGTGTGCCTTATAATCAAATGTATAAAGACATTATCAGGGGGGTCTAAACTCTCCTCTTTCTTTTGTGTATTAGAGGAAAAGTCTCTTATTGCATTGGGGCAAAAAAAAAGTCGATTTATAATTTTGTTGATGTTAACATATATATACTATACTATATATTAATTTTGGTGACTTTTTTTTCAACAGTTTATTTTAGATATAGTAGTTAAAAAAAAACTGATTAATTAGATAGACCAGGGGCTTTCCTGTTTTGCTATTCCAGTTATCTATTCGTGTTGGTTTTATTGTTTGTTTTTTGTGTGAACTATCAATTGTGTATCACAGCGGCCCATATATATAAAAAACCCAAAATGTCGTTTTTTTTATATATATATATTGAACAAAATTATAAATCCGCAACACTTTTGTTTTTGATATATTTTTCAAAGCGGAGTTTCATTGTTCATCCTGTTTGCTTGAGCTGAACTCAGTCTTTAAGATCTAAGACTTTTTCTATGTGAGCGCACCGGACACAAAAGGCCAATTTCTCGCAAATATTGTTCACAAATCTGTCATATTTGAGTTGATGAATGATAAATCTGTATTACCACATGTTAGTGAGCACTTTACTCGTTCTCGCCCCCTTGTGGCCAGCCTAAGGCACAAGCTGTGACCCTATCCCAACCAATAATCAGATTGATATTTTTTTTATCCCCTGTCTGATCAGCCCACCACTAATATATATATATATATACACTTTCATTTATATGTAAATGATTAGAGATGATATGATATTTTTCCCACACCTGTGTAAAAATAAATACATTTTTTTTTTTTTTTTTCACACACAATTATACAGGTGGATTGTTCTCTGATTTTATCCAAGAGCACACACACTCGGCAAAGATGAGAATGTCCAGCACGGCCACCGCTCACAAGATTAACACAGATTAAACAGATTATTTGCCAATAAACATCTCTATGAAATTAATAAATTTAACAATATTTGAGAAAATAGGCCTTTTGACAAAAAACATTTTAATACTTCTGTACATAGCAATAAAAAATGTTTTGTTTGTTAAGCTTATTTCAATATTCTTAGAATAATTATTCATCTTTGTCTATTCAACAGTTCTGTAGTTTAAAATTAATTGATATGAGTCTTTAATTTTCTCCTCATGATTCTTTTGCTTAAAATTGGGGTAAAAACAAAAGTGTTGAATAAAATTTTACATTTATAAGTTTTTGTTGTTTTGTTGAAAGGAGGAAAAACCAAAGCGATTGACTTACTTCACTGTATATATTTATATATATATATATATCGATATACACTTACATACGGTTATAAAAAATTATCGGTTCATTAAATTATACATTCTTGGTTATAATTGTAATTTCTTCAAAAGTTTGGACATTATTTTTTTATACTAACTTTATAGGAAATTCAAAAGTTTGTCAAAAAAAAAATGAGTTCTTCACTTAATTCAATTAAATTCAAGATTATTTGTATAATATTTGCAAAGCAGCTTTATATCAGATTTATATATTGGAAACTTTATATATTTAACTTATATTAGAACTTTATAGGAAACTAATGACAGTGAAGATATTTATGTTACAGTACATATTTCATTTTTTTTAAATGCTGTTCTTCACTTAATCAAATAATCTTGAAAAAAAAACATGGATTCCACAAAAATATTAAGTAGCACAACTGTTTTCAACATAGATAATAAATATAAATGTTTCTTGAGCAATAAATCTGCATTTTATTTAATGATTTCTGAAGGATCATGTGACACTGAAGACTGGAGCAATGACTGTTAATAAATTACATTTTAAAATTAAAACAGAAAACAGTTATTTTAAATTGTAATAATTTTTCACAATATTACTGTTTTTATGGCATTTTTATCAATTAAATCCAGTCTTGGCTTTATGCATAAGAGACTTCTTTCATTAAAATCATAAAAAGTCATACCAACTCCAAACTTTTAAATGGAATGTATAAACTTTATGCTTCCCTCTGATTGAGATTGTTTATTGTTTTATGCTATAAGTGAATATAGCTCTAATGATGCTTATTTTATATGTTAACAGATATAAATAAATACATAGAAAGTGGATTAATTATATGACATTACATGCAATTAAACATATCAATCTCAGGACTTCACTTTGGCAGCTGTAATACTTATGTGCATTTTCTATAAATGTGTGTGTTTCAGGATTAGTGGGTAATAACAAAGCCCTGGTCAAGTTCATGACGACGTCCATCTTTCTCTACATCGCTGTGCTGCTTCCCGCCATTGCTTTTGGCTCACTCAACGACGAGAGCACTCGGGGCGAGATTGGTGATCACTCACACACAGACACACATATGCTCTTCACACACCACGTCTCCACACACACAAAGACTGAGTTGTTTTCTCCCTTGATTAGATGTTCAGAAGACGATCATTGGGCAGAGTATAGGTGGAATCATCTACTCTTTGTGTGCTGGCTCTCCTCTCGTCATTCCGCTGACCACAGCGCCCATCGCTATTTTCATCAGCGGTATGTACATACATGCCTCCATGTGCAACAATAGATGCACATTCACATACACACATACCTTGGCTCTCGTTTGCGGTTTGGTCCTGAACCGTGCTTTGTTTTTGTGGTGTGTTTAGATGAGCACTCATTGTTTGTTGAATTCTTTGACGTTGAGTGTTTAGAGAGCTCTGCTAACCACAGGATGAGGTGGAACAAGACTCTTAATCTCACAAACAGCAGGATGGGAGTCTGATATGGCCGCCATTTGTTTGGGCGAAGTTTGATGTTTGCTCTGGCTGAGAGGAGATTTCCTCCTAAAGCTCATTCCTGCGGCTGCAGTCACACACTGTTACCAGTGGGAGGGTTGCCCTGAAAAATGGTTTCGCTGTAGTAAAATTAAATTCTGTTTGGATTAAAATGCACAGAGGAGGACAAAACCGCCACATCCATCTATAATAATGATCCTTCCCAATCAAAGGTCTTGTCTTGTGGTTTCTCATGGGAATAACAGCAGGGATGCTTTAAATGTTTGGGAGCAGTTCTTTACACATCAAACGATGGACATTTACTGTGCGTTATAATCCCGTGTCATTATGAGATTTGTGTTGATTGCGTTTTTGTTCGCTCCTAATGATCTGGATGTTGTGTTGTTGCTTCTGTGTGTTTGTCTCTATGTGGCTGCAGTGATTAGGGGGATCTGTGATGATTATGATCTGGACTTTGCAGCATTTTATGCATGCATTGGCCTATGGAGCAGCCTCTTTCTCATCATGGGAGGAGTCTTCAACCTTAGCCTGCTTGTTAAGCTTTTCAAGAGGTCAGATGCGCGCACACACACACACACACACACACACACACACACACTTACAAATATAGATAATTGTGCAGATGCCACTGCTTGAATACTGATATGTTTTTGTTGTTCTTGTTTTTGACCCACAGGTCAATAGAGGAAGTGATAGCTTTGTTCATTTCCATTGCTTTTGTAGCAGATGCAGTTAAGGGCACCGTCAAGAGTGAGTGCTACATACACACATACTGTATATACACAGTCAAACCCTTTAAATAATCTGTATTTCTGTCTGAATGATTCTTAGATTACAGTCTGATCTTAACAAGAAATACTGGGGAGACTTGGGCTAGTTGTTATGCTGTAAAATCAAGATTTTCATTGTTACTTCCCAGGAAAAACGATACAGCTCATTTAACACATGAGGCTGTTTATTTAGTGATAATGGAAAGATGCTGTCACATTTCTCCAATCATTTTTTACAATCGACTGCAAGCTTGCATTCAGACCTGCCTTTATCAGATCCAGAATTGATGCATAGAAGCATCATCAACTATTTTCTATTTTCATATATTTTAAATGTAATTTATTCCTGTGATAAAGCTGAATTTTCAGCAGTCATTATCTGCTTTGTTGCTAGCGACTTTTCAGACCCCCAGTGACTTTTTTTCTTTTTTTATTGCCTAGTGACAAATCTAGCGACTTCTTGGACAAACTTTATTTAGTTTCTGAGACTCACCGGTACTGCTGCACGAGCGCGAGGTCTTGCTTTCTCAGCGTGCACACACTTCTCTCTCTCTGTGCCTGCTCTGTTCAGTGAGTGGCAGAGAGGAGCAGTGCTTTCAGTTAAAATAGATATACTGTTGCGACTCTAATTTTACATGCATATAGTCAAAATCAGAGCACAGGCATTGTCTTTGTCTTGTCTTATGTGTATTTGATTTCATCAGATGACGGCTCAGTTATAAAATCAGGATTTTTGTGCAGATTAACATCTTGGACGGGAGAGTTGGATATGTGGTCTTAATGGGCTATTTCATATTCATCCCGTTGTCTGACAACAGAAACAGTATATAAACAAATATATAAATGAACAGTTTTATTGTGAATTTGGCTGCATTAAAATTATAATGTATGTGAGCACAGAGATTCAAACGAATTTAAAAGGCAATATGACGCAATGATGTTGTGAATATGCAAATTAGCGTATTACATCATCTAACGACTTTTAGCAACTTTTAAAGCTGCCTTTAGCTACTTTCCTTTGAAAGAAATTGGTAATTACTCCAGTCTTCAGTGTCACATGATTCTTCAGAAATCCTTCTAATTTGCTGATTCCAAGAAACATCTTGATCACTGTTGAAAACAGTTATGCCACTTAATATTTTGGTGGACAACATGATACATTTATTTCAGGATTCTTTGATGAATAGAAAGTTCAAAAGAAGAACATTTATTTGAAATAAAAATCTTTTGTAATATTGTACATTTCTATACTGATAATATTGATTGATTTTAATGTGTACTCGCTGAATAAAAGTATTCATTTCTGTCAAATATTTTTTCTTCTGACACTGAACTTTCGAACGGTAGCGTATGTTTGTTATATTATATTTTAAGTATATTATTGTGTAATGTATTAAAGCCAATTATTGGCTTTTCAGTAAAATAAAAAAAAAAAGATAAGAAAATATAGTAATTAACAAATATATATAAAATAAAAATGTGAAATATGTGATAAAATGTGCCGATATAAAAGGGACAATTTTCCTGCCCTGATATTTAATAAAACAGTAGCCTTTTTCTGAAAACACATTTCAACCTTTTATCTAAAATTTACTTTCATGATATAGTCAACCATTTTTTCAAAAATAATGATAAATCATAACATTCTGACGCAGATGACGCATTTACTCCATGCTGTTTATGGAAGTCAAAGAAATGTTTAAAGTCATGTTTAAAGTCATCTAATACAATGTCTCTGGGCCAAAAGCAGCTGCATGAATGTGAACGTTTGACACAGAAATGTAAACATCAACATTTAATTGTTATTATTTGGTCGTTTCTGGCTAATGATGTCACAGAATTTACCAGTATTTTGAAACTAATGTGATTTGTACCAGTGCTTTACTGGTACAAAAGCCGGAACATTGTCTGTGTGAACAGTGCATTTTTGTATTTACCGGTAAAGTCATTCTGTTAATTTTACGGCAATTTACTGGTATTACTGTGTCAGAGGGGCTAATGTTTCAAATATTTAAAACCTTACAGTTGCTGAAAAATATTTTTAGGTGACAGCTTGCAACACACAAGCCATTTTGCAGTGCCGTGTCTTATTGAACAAATATGTTATACAATCAAGATAACCTCTACTGTAATGACCTCTTGAAAAGAACGTAATTGGACTCAGCTGTGGGTTTGACCTGCCATCCTGAATTGAAAGCAGCATGTTAGTTGTTCCTCAGCAAACAATTGTGCTCAAGAGCAATCATCTAAAGGGACTTCAAGAAGAACTCATAAAACTCAGTGTTTGAAAGGATTTGGGAAGATTTATGCCTACAGTCAGGCAGATTAGCACCATCAGTTCAGCACCATTTCTGTGTTTTCTAGAAGATGAAGCCAGTCTGATGTGTGCTGAAACAGCTTCAATAAATAGAAAACAAGCGTCACTTGCCTGTAAAATAAAAACAAGCGTTCCCTAAAAACTGCCATGCTACAATACTGTACCAGTTTCGAGGAGAAACCATTGCATCTCTAAATAAGTGACACTGAACCAGAGATGTTGCTAATAAATAAATATATACTGTACAAATTATTAATTACTAACCTATTTAATCAGTAATGCACCACAAAATTAAAGTAACATAATGTGATTACTTTTGAATTGCTTTTTAAATTGCCACATATGCAATAAGGACACATATTCCAATAGACACATAAAGAAAAATAACTGTTCTGTTAAAAACGTACCTGTCTTATCAGGAAAATGGTAATAATGGAAAAAATTATAATGAGGCAAATCAGACGTGAGGTGTTCTGAATCATCAGGAAACTGCTTATTCATAAAAAAATAAATAAATGAAAAGAACACAAATCTCTCCATACCATTGCCAAAACATCATTGCGGCTGTGAAGGATTGTGGGGCGAGTGTAATGATATGGGGCTGTTTTGCTGCCTCGGGGTCTGGACGGCTTGGAGTCACTGAGGGACCAACGAATTCCTAGTTATATCAGGAGCAGAATGCCAGAGCGTCTGTTTGTGATCTGAAACTCAAAAGAAGTTGGGTCATTCAACATGAGGATGATCCAAAACACAGGAGTAAATAAATCAACAACAGAACGCTTCAAACAAAAGACATTCAGCACTTCACAATGGCCAAATTAGAGTCCTGACCCCACTTCCTTTGAAATGCTCTGCTGTGATGTGAAACAGGCCGTTCAAGAAAGACATCCCAAAAATGTGCATGAACCGAAACAATGCGCATGTGTTATCAGCAGAAAGCAATGGTTGATGTTATTGGCAGTAAACAAGATTCCACAAAAATTCCGTCAATAATCGTGATTGTTTAAACCAATTATTCAATAAAGATGTGGCGCAGGAAAAATGTTACGCTTTGGAAGCCATTCATGCTGACGACTTTAAAACTTTTACACACAAAAAAAACGTAAAAGATGGCTTTAGACTGTACTTTTTAAGCAGTCTTACCAGTACGATTGAAAATAATATAAATTATATAACAAATAAATAATAATTAATATTTTGAATTATTACAATTATGAATAAATAAGATGTGATTATTGTAATATTTGTCAAAGTATTATTTTTGTAGTAATAATTACATTTGCCAATTATATTAATTGCTGCATTGCCTGAGAGGTGATTTTTTTCCCCCCCATCAATAATCATAATCAACAAGCAATGATTGACGTTATTGGCAGTAAACAAGATTCGACACAATTCCCTCAATAAATAACGATTGTTTAAACCAAGTCTTCAATAAAGATGGCTCAGAATTTTTTTATTTTTAAAGTCTGTCACTTTCAATAGTTCTACACATTACATACGGTAAACATGGATTTTAAACTTACATATATATATACTGTATATAAATAGTGATACCTTATATTGATATCTCTTTTACAGTCTTTCATGAATACTACCATGCTCCCACTTTGGCCAATGGGAGTGCAGCAGAGCTGAATCGCATCAATGCAAGTTTACATTTAGGGGAACTGAACCGGACAGAGACAGGGCCCGTGACCCTCCCAGAATCCTTCATTCTGTGCACGCGGGCACGGCCTCTTCTCTTTACGCTCCTCATGCTGGGCACACTGTGGGTGGGATACACACTGTACCAGTTCAGGAGGAGGTGAGTAGCTCTCCCTGTCTCACACACACACACACACACACACATTGATGGGGATTTTAAAGAGTGATAGAAGACTGTTTTGACACCTTCATCTTTCCTGGCAGTCCGTTTCTGCATGTGAAGATGAGAGAGATTCTGTCCGACTGTGCTCTGCCTATCTCAGTGCTTGTCTTCTCTTATGTGGGATCATACGTCTTCAACGACATTGCCTGTGAGTCACTATATGTGTTCATGTTGCACACACAGAGACACGTTACAGCTCTTCAATACACTTTTCCATTTGATGATTGGTCATTTATATCCAAAACATTTGACAAGTACAATATGTGTCAAAAAAAAATTGTTTTAGCCGTCTTAAATGTTCCATAAACTATATTAAACCTTTTCTGGCATTAGTTAGTATTATTTATTATTATTAGCTTATCTTACTATTATTAATTAGATCTATTTTATATCATTTATATTATTTAAATCATTTCAAATGTTTTAGTGTTTTTATTATTATTTTTTTTTTACACAAAACGTGTTTATTTATATTATTTTAATATTTATTATATCATATCATTTATATTATTTCTCATTGTACTAATATTTATGATTACAGTTTTGTTGGTAGTGTTATGTTTTATATTATATATTTTTATCATTACTTATTGCTGTTGTTTTTTTTGCTATTGCTATTTTTTTGACATGAAACATTCTTTATCATTTACATTAGGTTATTGTTGTATTCATTATATTATTTCACTTTGTATTACTCATTCAGTATTATTCAGTTTTTTGTTTTAATCATGATAATAGTATTTAAAACAAGGTGAAAAATGTGAGTTCATTTATGGTATAATTTGAGCAGAGAAAAATCAAAACACTCATAATGATAAAACTGCTTTACTATGTAAATATTTTAATCATATTGGGGGATGGGGGATTATCTTCAATATTTCAAAATGCAGCATTTAAGCAGCAATTTTTGAAATTACATGCAAATAGCAGAAAAGATTCCGTACTGAGAATCTGAAAATTTTGGCTCAGTTTGTGTCCAGGAAGGCTTGCCAAAATGTACGCCCCTACCAACCCTTAGACACCACACACACACACACACACACACACACACACACACACACACACACACACACACACACACACACACACACACACACACACACACACACAAACAGCCTGTACTCTCGCTCTCTTACTGCCATCACGTTACAGCAAAGCCACTCGCTCTGACTATCACTACATTATTCCTCCAACTCTGTCTTCAGTTAGGTGTGGGAGTTTAACTTGGTTATCAGAGTGAGATTTTAATTCTTACCTCAGGCTCTTTAAACGTTCACTCAGCGCTCCAATGCTGCTCATATTCTAAATTAGATCAAATCACAACCTCTCAAGTAAGGCCTGCTTTTGCAGGAAATGGCCAAACAGTCCAAAACTTTGCTGTAGTGTTATGTCTATGTATAGTCCCCAAATTTATTAGTATTTTATTTCATATCCTGCCCAATGTTTTCTTCTAAATAATGTGTAAATTCAGGGCCACTTTACACTTTATGTTGGTAAAAAATAAACATTGGGTTGCATTTTTGTAATTAACTTACAGTATAATAAGTTAATAGGTAAAAAAAGCAAATGATATGTAGGTACACTCACATACCTTCCTATGATGAACATAATGTGAAACTCATTTATTTTTCCTGTAGATGTAAGTACTCTTTAAAATTGTGCTACTGTTACTTTTCTATTAAAATACCATTCGTTGTGATAAATGTAGGATTTCAATTAAATGTGAGTGTAATTTTTAGACCTAAACCAACCGTTCTACAACAAATGTGCTTCCTGACTGGCTTATTGTTAAGACAAATTGCACAAGGGTTGTACCCTTTTTTGCTGCAACCCCCCCCCCCCCCCCCCCCCAATAGAAATCCCTTTTTCAGTATTATAAGGGAAAGTGAAGTGACATTCGGCCAGGTATGGTGACCCATACTCGGAATTCGTGCTCTGCATTTAACCCATCCAAAGTGCACACACACAGCAGTGAACACACACACACCGTGAACACACACCCGGAGCAGTGGGCAGCCTTTTATGCTGCGGTGCCCGGGGAGCAGTTGTGGGTTCTTGCTCAAGGGCACCTCAGTCGTGGTATTGAGGGTGGAGAGAGAGCGCTGTACATTCACTCCCCCCTCCGACAATCCCTGCCGGACCGAGACTCGAACTCACAACCTTTCGATTATGAGTCCAACTCTCCAACCATTAAGCCACGACTTCCCCAAAAAGTGACATGATTGTGATTGCAAGAAATAATCCATGAGGAAAATCAATGACGAGTGTTAGATTTAATCCCACTATGCTGGAGGGCCTGATTTGTGTCAGAGGGTCTGCAATGGGTTGTGATCTGAGGTTCACTCTGTTATTTGTTCTCTTCCAGTGCCGGTGTTTAACTTCCATGAAGGTCCGATGTTTCAAATAGCCCCGCTGAGTAAGCTGAGCGGAGCGAGTGTTCTGTGTGCAATGGGTCTGGGCTTCCTCCTGTTTCTCCTCATCTTCATCGACCAGAACATCGTCGTTTCTCTCACCAATGCACCCGAAAACAGGTTCATGTCTTTTCAAATTAGTTTCAGCTAAACTTGTGTTTTGAGATCCTATCCCACTCATATAAGTGGCTTCATTACAGACAACTACAGATTATTAAGATTAACTTCACCTAAATATTAACCTAACCAGGCACAATGTGATAAAGTTACAAGCTGCCTATTTCATGTTGAGGAGTGTTTGCGCTGGCTGGGATTTATAGCATCCTACACTCATTTATTTTCAAAGAGCAACAAATGAGCAACACAACATTATCCAAATTATTATTACCATAATGAGGGCTAAGCAAGTTAGCAAATGAAAAACTTAAAACAGAAGGGAAGTGTTTAATTACACCCCCTAACTTTGATCATATCATTTGATATGTCATTTAAAATAATATTAATGAACATATTTTCATGATTAAAACTGTAAGCAATTTAATTTATTTATTTGGAATTTCTAATAGGGCTCTGAACACAGAACTCATAAATAATAGTCTCAGCTAGAGGAATCATTTTGGGATCCAAGATGCACACACTAATATGTGTGTTCCTGTGGCTCAGTGGTAGAGCATTGCGTTAGCAGCGCAAAAAAAGGTTGTGGGTTCAATTCCCAGGGAACACACATTCTGACTAAAAATGTATAGCCTGAATGCACTGTAAGTCGCTTTGGATAAAAGTGTCTGCTAAATGCATAAATGTAAATGTAATATACTGTTTTTACACAAATATTGTGAAATATTATTTGCAATTTAAACTAACAATTGTCTGTTTTAATGCATTTTCTACAGTTACACATGAAATTATTCTAATCTGATTTGGTGCTCAAAAAAATAAAATAAAAAATCAGCATACTTTGATGAATAGACATTATAAAAGAACAGCATTTATTAGAAATTGATATTTTTTGATATTATAAATGTCTTTTGCGGTCACTTTTGATCAGTTACATCCTTGTCGAATAGCATTATTAATAAAAAATATATAATTACTTTTTTTTTTTTAAAAAAAAAAAAGGTACAGACCCCAAACTTTTGAACATTAGGTTATTGCGTGACAACATGAAGCCCAATTCACAGTGAAACCTCATTGGTCCTGCTCTACCTAGCTGCATATTAAACATCAAATATATTGTGATTGGTTTTCAGCATTGACATAAAAATGACACATCGCTAGAAACTGGACGCTTTGCACCTGAATAGGACACTGGGTCAGATTGTGTATTGGTCTTGGTAGGGCACCTCTGTTGAACACTGTTGAGTCGTGACTCTGTGTGTGTGTGTGTGTGTGTGTGTGTGTGTGTGTGTGTGTGTGTGTGTGTGTGTGTGTGTGTGTGTGTGTGTGTGTGTGTGTGTGTGTGTGTGTGTGTGTGTGTGTGTGTGTGTGTGTGTGTGTGTGTGTGTGTGTGTCCCAGGTTAATGAAGGGCACGGCGTATCACTGGGACCTGACTCTGTCTGGCTTGATTAATATTTTGATGTCTGTGCTGGGCTTGCCATGGATGCATGCTGCGTTCCCGCACTCCACTCTACACGTCAGACAGCTAGCCATCGTGGAGGAAAGGGTGGAGGGAGGACACCTCTACGAGACGTGAGCACACACCACAAATAATTACACTCGCAATCAATCTGTGAAGCACAAACTTCATACTATAGCTACTGGCACAATGTGCTTGGTTTTAAATGACTCCTCTGTGTGTGTACGTGTGCGTGTGTGTAGTATAGTGAGTGTGAAGGAGACGCGGGTGACCTCGCTCGTGGCTAACATCCTGATCGGTGTGAGCTTGTTTCTGCTGCCCGTGCCCCTGCAGTGGATTCCTAAGCCTGTGCTCTATGGGCTCTTCCTCCACATCGCTCTCACATCCATTGACGGCAATCAAATGTGTGACCGCATGGCTCTGCTACTCAAAGAACAAGTGAGTGTGTGCGTGCGCGAGTCTTTGATAAAAAGAAAGGCAAATAAAAGTCATAGGTGTTTTACAAATAAGAACACGAGAGAGAGAGAGAGAGAGAGAGAGAGAGAGAGAGAGCACCCACTGTGCAAGTAAAGCATCAGGCGCCCTCTACCTGTCATGGATGGAAATGTCTTTGTATCAAGTGATTAGTTTTGTGGCTGGATGATTTGTGCATTTTTACTTAACAGATAGCTAAGCGTTTATGCCCTCAAGATGCATTTGAGATGCAGGAGGTGGTTTGAGATGCATACTTCTGTGTAAATGCTTTCGACTGGTAAAATGTTTCATAATCGAAACAGTACACTCATATATGCTATGTAAACAAAAACCTTTATTTTGGATGCGATTAATCTCTATTGATATAATTTAATATTATATAACACTATAATATAATATGATGCATTCATTTGTTAACTTTAACTGATTAGTTTGTTGTTTGACAATTAGTCGACCATCTGCTCACCAAGGCTGCATTTATTTAATAAAAAAATCTGTAAAAACAGTAATATTATTTCAATTTAATATAACAGTTTTGTGTTTTTAATATATATTAAATATAATTTATTCCTGTGATGGCAAAGCGGAATTTTCTCTCATTACTTCAGTCTTTAGTGTCACATGATTTTTCAGAAATACTTTAAAAATGCTGATTTGATGCTCAAGAAATTTCTTAAAATTATCAAGGTTGAAAACAGTTTTTGTGGAAACATACATAGTATACATTTTTCCAGGATTATTTGATGTATAGAGAGTTCAAAAGAACAGCATTGATTTGAAATACAAATCTTGTTCCATTATAAATGTCTTTATAAATGCCTTGCTGAATAAAAGTATTAATTACTAAGATTTTTTTATGCAAACCTTTGAACAGTAATGTATTTGGTATTAACTTGTTTTTAAAGCATAATACTTACATACTGCATATTATTATATTATTAATAAAATATATGAATATATTATTAGACTTGAACAAGTAATCGTAGATGAGACACGAGGCTTTAGCAAGCACAAACTTAAACACTGTTTGAATCTGCCCTGCATAATCATGGACATGATCTCCATTCATTTGCATATATCCAGCAATAGATCTGATTTATATCTGTATAGTGGAGACTCGTGTATGTGGCCAGGTGAAAGTGACATGTCCATACTGTGACCGATCTCAATCCCATCAGTCAAGATGCTCAGGGTTATACAGTATAGTTAATCTGCATTATGACAGCTAAACCGTATCCTATCTTTCTCTTATCTATTCTATATCTCTCTTTCTCAGAGGTCCTACCCTCCCACTCATTACATCCGCAAGGTGCCGCAGAGGAAGATCCATTACTTCACTTTCCTTCAGATGGTGCAGCTGCTTTTTCTGTGTGCGTTTGGGATGTACCCTCTCCCGTATATGAAGATGATCTTTCCTCTGCTGATGTTTATCCTCATACCCATCAGGTGAGCACTGAAATGCCGTCAGCTCCCGTCTGTTGTGTAGTGTGTGTGATTTGCTGTGCACGTGCATGTGTAATACATTTTTGATATAATAATGTTGATATTTTCAGACAGAAGTTAATAAAACAAATTGAACCAGTACTTTATTTTCAAAGTCAAATGTGTTTTTAAATACAAATATTGTGAATTATTACTATATTTTTGGGTAGTCACAGAACATTATATTTTACAGCCTAAGCTTATCTTGGTAAAAAAAAAAAAACATCTGATATTTTAAAAGGGTCATATGATGTTGCTAAAAAGAACACTATTTTGTGTATTTGGTTTAATGCAATCGGTTGTAAGTCAAAAAAAAAATTTTTCCACATACTGTACATTATTGTTGCTCCTCTAAGCCCCGCCTTTCAAAAAGCTCATCATTCTGAGAAGCGAGGCGTGCTCTGATTGGCCAGCTATCCAGTGCGTTGTGATTGGCCGAATACCTCAAGCATGTGACAGAAGTGTTACGCCCCTCACCATATTGTGATGCCGTTTCCTAACGCCGACGACACTAAACAATAAACCCATTACAAATGAAGAATTTGTTGCATCCAGTGGGGACATAATTACTAATTATAATGACTTCTACAATCTTTTTAAACATTACCATGTCTGCATTTGTGATCGGAGAAACGACAAACAACAAGCACTACTCTACACAGCTCAAAACTCATGTTTGAATCGTCAGTAGCAGAAACGTACTTACAGGCTGCGAGTCAGACGCGTCACACTGTCTTTGCAAAGTTGAAATTGCCCCACTTTATAGAAACAGCCTTTGTCCAAGCCAGCATTGTAGGCTACTCTTCCAGGTTCAGGAAATAGTCCTCTGTAAAATGCGCTGCACACACTCTAATATTTGCGTTGTACTGCTCTGGAACAGTGTTGTAAATACAACTGAACCACTGATTTCTAGTTGTGTCCACTTTTGGAAGCCCAAACAAAGTAGTTTGAGCAAGATAACTTCAGGGATCTTATCTAATCACAATCAGCTTGTAACACTCCAAAGAGAAAGGAAAACGAAATTGCATCATATGACCACTTTAAGAGATGTACGGACCTTGACACAGGTCAGTCATGTCCTATTTTTTTTTTTTTTTTTTTCCGCATGTTGGTTGCTCCATGTGATTTAAATATCCTTTTAAATATTATAAAAAAATTAAGCACTTTTGTTAATATATTCTTTTAATAAATAATAAAATGTAAAAAAAAATAATAAAATTTGTATGTATTAATAAGATTTACTTTTCACTAATTATATAATTTAACTCTTAATGATTATTTAATCAATAAATAATTATAATAATGTAATTAAAATGGTTTTCTTAATAAACATTATATAAGAAAACAAATAAAAATCAAATATATTTTCTTAATGATCTGTTTGTATGAATTTTTGTCTGTTTCAGGAACTATCTACTGCCCAGGATCATCGAGGCTAAGTACCTGGACATTATGGATGCACAGCGCATGTAAACGCATGCACACTGAGCCTCTGAGCAAAGGACTCTGGGAATTGTATTTCTGAAATGCAAAACTCTAGGAGGAAAAACAAACTGATTCTAGTGTTTAACAGCAGACGTTCTGGTGGAGCACTGAACGAGTAAGAGAGGGATTAGATAAGAAGGATATGTGAAGACAGAACCAGAGAGGGGGATGACGAAATGCCTGTTCAAAACAAAGAGTAGAACGACAGACCGCTGTCTGACTGTTGACCTCGGTCAGTCACTGCTTCTCTCATGATCTGAATAGTACACCCCCCCTTCTCTATAGTCTATTCTGATGTATCCATGCATCACAAACACTTGATTTATGAGACGTAGGAAACCATCACACGTATTTTCGACAACTGTGCCATGACTAAATTACACAAGTGTTTACTCCATCTCCAACCATAGTGTTCTCAACACAAATACATCTGTTGGACAAGAGACTGAACTGAATCTGTAGCAATACCTCTTAATGCTGAACGTTGACGCACACACACACCTGGTGCAAAAATTCTCATACATCAAGTAAAAAAGTTGTCGATGGCAGATTTTCCAGCGCATTTTGATACATATCAGTGCAAAAAAGTAATAACGAAGTGAGCATAGACCAAAAGAATACACTCACCTTAGGACACTGTGTCTCATAGCAATACAGCGGATTATTAGAGGCTATCAATATTTTAAAACTCTAAAGAGAGTTTTCTTTCGAGGTAATAGACTTCTTTGGAGACCCACTGATGTGTAGAGAATGTATCCCAAGCGCTAGGGTTTCAGGGAAACGGACACAAACAACAGACCTTACTCACTGCTGAATGGACTCTATTTAAGCTTTGCACATCACAATACACCACATCTGTGTACTTTCCCCAGTCACACACACACACACACACACACACACACACACACACACACACACACACACACACACACACACAGGCATGACTATAAACAATACCCAAAAGAAAGGCACTTAAACGCACACTTTCATGTCTATCCATCTCACAATATATTTAAAACAGAGAAGGCATGGCTTTTATAAGACATCGAAACTTTAGATTTGTATTACTATTATGTAATTTGTTGTGTTATTATTAAAAGCAACTAGAAATAATGGTCAAATGAAGGTATAGTACCTTTATATCCCTACTTTATAATCGTTTATAGTTGTTCGCTATTTTTCCGAATAAAAGAAGTCGGAAGACGCAGATATCTCTGATGATTTCGACCCATCAAACCATGTTACATTCCTAGAGAGAGCGACGTTATAAATGTAGGCGCACAAATCGAGAAAGACATGGTTTGACTAACTGGGCAAAAAAAAGCGAGCATCTGCGCACTTAATCATAGGCAATATGAGATGAGCTGAGAAGCAGACTCGACTGATTATTGTCACGGAGAGCTTTAAGCTTCAGAGAGAGAGAGATTAGATGTACTGTTGAACAAGTTGGTTTTCTCTCGAACATCTCGCACCATTCACGTAATCAGCATTCCTGTTTCTCTCTCTATCTTCCCTGTAACGTATCATAGTTATTCTCCTTGAGTCCAGACCTCGGGTGTAAAAACAACCTCCCTTCAGTAATCCTGTTTGTAATTGGACATCTCCCAGTATTTACTGTAATATTGAAGTATTCAGCTTTAATTTGTGATTGCTCACACCTGGGTGGGCATGTTGATGAGTTCTGTTCCGTGCTGTTTAAATATTGTTTTGGATTTATTTTTTATTTCCTAATCATGAATGTATACTGTGTAGATTTTTATATAGCACATAAAAAAGATCCATTGTCAAACAGATAAGCTAAATTTGTAAACTGCAATATGTAAAAACTATGGTAAATAAGAGACATGTTTATTGGAAGGATTGTGTGGGTTTAATAGGGGTATGCTATACACTGAAATCTAGATCATTTCAAGCTGATTGCCAAATAAAGAGATATATTGATACCCATCTGTTTCAGCTCTCCTCTGTTTTCTATTTAGTTGAATTTCATTGATAATTACCACACTTTCTTTTTATTTTTCCCTGGTTTAATGCGTTTATATGCTCTTACTATAAATACCACTCATTAAAAGTAATGTTGGCATTAACTGCCCTCTACTGGTCATGTTAAATATAGTTAATAACATTATTACAGATTCTACTGATGGGAATGACTCATTTCCACGAATCGGTTCAATTGAACAATTCATCTAAAAAAAAACTTTAGCGTTTCTTTATCTCATGTCATCACGTGGTCCCTGACTGCCTAGAGTGCCACATTAATAATAATAATAATAATAATAATTACAACCAAGCCATAATAAACAGTTATATCAGTGTTTATTGCGTTTTATTTTTTCATTTGTTTATTGCAGCCTTGATTCGAATCAGTTAAAAGAATGTAATTCTGATATAAATATATTTTAAATATGTTATCTTGGCTGGATGGAGGATGTTGTTAATAAAATGCTATTAAAACCAGATTTCGTGTGTGTTAAAAATAAAATAAACAATATACCCAGAAATAAACCCAGTTTCAATACAGTTGTATCCTCTAGAAAGTTTAGTTTTACCATCACCACTGAAAACATATTTCTACATGTAATTTATGATATTTTTGAGGTTCAGTTATCAAGGTTACCTTCTCGCCCCATCAGCCAATCCTCCTCGGTTTATCCAAATGTCATTGAGTCTCATTACGAATCGGAAATATTGTCCGAAAGAGACGATTGACGATTCAGTCGATGATTGTTGACCTGTTTTTTTCTCTCCCTCTAATAAAAAGATCAGATTGGGTATTTTCAAAGTCCCTAAATAGTCTTTTGCCAATTGGATGAAAAGATCCGACTCAAACGATTTGTGCAACCGATTCATTTGAAAGATCCGACTCAAGCGGAATCGGAATCCCTGTACTTTGCTCTGCCACACTGGGTTCAACAACACTGCGATGAAAACACCCGACTCGTATTATCTGACAGCTGATATGTTGAGCGTCCTTTAATATCTGTTCAGTTTAGTTTCTCTAATCTCCCTCTGCTCGTGCACGAATGTTATTGTGGCACGCATCTCGTAGTGTTGGTCGCGGAGGCGCTGTGTGATGAGGCCGCGGAGGTGGGTTGACTTTGCGGTGATCAGCTGCAGATATCTCCTCCTCTTTCCGCCGAGGAAACAACTCGTGTGTAGCGGCAGCAGGCGGCACCACGGCACTCTCATGGCTTGGCAGCTTATGCTGCTGTGCAGGTGAGATTGTGATGTGACACAGAGGGAAAGACTCGTGACTGTGTAGCGATGCATATCATCCCGCGCAGAGCGGCAACCGTAGTGAGTAGGGACAGCATGCACCAGAGGCCTCTGGGCTGAGCTGAGGCCAAAACAACTGGGTGAGATTGGACAACCTTCACAGGTGACATTGGTATTACTTCATTGTTTAACTGGTGCTACTTGCATTTTTAACTTTAGAACGCTGACAAAAACGCTTAGCTACACATGTAATCGATGCAAACCGCGTTATTATGTATAACAAAGGAGGTTAAGTGTTTTGCTATATGGTTAACGGCTTATGACAAGTGAGTAGTGAGTCTCCGACACTTCACTTCACATGCTATCTATGTTCATTGAAGTCAGTTTAAGTTAGTAAGCGAGTGAGTGTGGCTCAGGTGGCATCAGTTCAGCACCTGTGTTTATTTACGCAGCCGGCTGCTTTAAACGTACAGTAAGCTAGGCGATAAAGATGCTAATTCTGCTCAAATTAAACCTTTAGTGATTAGCATGTTTGGAAATAGCTAACGGGTGCAGTCTGTGTGAACTATTAACAGAGCTGGATAGTTACTGATTACATGTAATCTGGATTACGTAATCAGATTCCAAAAATTAAGTACTTGTAATTAGAGTACGTTACATTTTAAAATACTCGTAATCGGACTGTTACTTTTTATGGATTACATGATTACATGTTATTCATACAGTAGCAATAAATGATTCATCATTCATTGATTCTCCCTAATTTATCTTTTTCATCTTTAAAATTGTCCTTTCTAAAATAGCCTACCAATTATATACATATATTATATATGTATATATAGTCCAGTTTTGTGGCCATCCACACAAAGATCAGTCATTAGTCAGATGGCGAAAGCATTTGACCACTGGATTTACAAAAATCATTTCAGGTGAAAGAAGGGTTTCAACATTGCATCAACTAAAGAACACACATTTTTTATTTGAATTATTACTCTGTAGGTTTTTTAACCATGTATTATTAATTATAACTAATTTAAATTAACGTATTCACGTTATTTCTTAGTTACATGTAGTGCAGGCATTCCAAAACTTTTTGTCATCAGAATCAATCAGAAAGAGCTTTATTGCCAAGTATGCTTACGTATACAAGGAGTTTGTTTTAGTGTCACAATGGATCTGAGAGGCCATCAAAAAACATCTAAACCTTATTCACCAAATATATTTGCTTTAAGTACCCCTGGGATTTTAAAATAAATATTTCAATAATTAATTATCACATTTGCATGTTCACGGTTTCTTTTATGTTGATTAATGATCACATGGCATGCTGGTAAATACAAATATTTCATCTTTTTTAGTAAGTGTTTTATATAAAACAAAGACTATAGAAATACAAAGACGGTTCACTCCTATATGATATGCAACACGCAATATGGAGGAATAGTCCCACCTTCTAAATGAAAGAGCCAGATTTCCCATAGAAACCCTGACTAGACCAGCCAATGCACATGTGTATAAGCACGTTATGACTCCGCGTGCGCATTGACTGTTCTAGCCTGAAAAATAAGCCTTTTAAACGCTATTTTACCATAAGAATCCACATGCATGGGGCAATTAATTTCAGATTTTTGTTGCTGATTTCACATGTGTAATTTAATTGTGAGTTCAGCGAGCAGTTTGTGAGATTTCAGGATTCCTCCATTCATTAAGATTGGTTTTATACGAGCTGCCCGGAGGCGTTGCAAATATGGACGCCAAGTGAAGAGACTTTCCTTGAAAAGAGAGTTTGTTTTAAAATGATTTATTTTCATTCAAATTGTTTATGATTGAATTAATTGTCAGCTTTTCATTAAACTCACAACCCCTCTGCAGTTCCTTTACGAACCCTAGTTTGGGAAACCTTGATGTAATATAATGTTTCATGCACTTCATGTTGTAAATTACAATGAATGGAAGAAGTTTTCTTACTCTTTGCATTTTTTACATCATTATGGTACAAGATAATGCTATTTAAATCAACGTGATTAACGAGTTAAATCAAAAGCAATCTAAAAGTAATCTGATTATTTTACCTAAAATGTGTAATGTAACGGATTAATTTACTGATTACAATTTTTGTCATGTAATCTGGAATCAGTAACGGATTATGATTTGTAAGTAATCTACCCAGCTGACTATAAATAATTAATTGTAGCACACTAGGTCAGTTAGGTGATTAAGGTGAATTAGTGGTAAAAACTGGACTACTAGTAACTTGTGCCACAATCATGCCATGTGAACTTTTTTTGAGGTTCATTTAGTGTTTAAATACAAGAATCTAAAATTTGGTTTGAGCTCCTGAGCTCAATTTTTTGAGCTTCAACATTTTTTTTGAGCTTTGTATCTTCAATACATTTTTTCATTCCATGCACTCTCTGAAAACCAAACCCATGACCTTGTTGTTTCTAGCGCCATGATCCGCTGTTTGTGCCACAGAATATTCCCTCAAGGTTAAGCGCCTCCTTTACTGACCCTGTTGAAAGAAATGAATGAATTCAGGCTTTATTCATCAGTGTTTTGGTGGCCTGATGTATGACTATTTGGTTGGGTTATGCTTATGCTATAAAATGACTTAATTTCTCTTTCAGAATAATCAGGTAGTTGGAGTGGGCAGTGGCTCAACTATCGTCTATGCTGTGGACAGGCTGGGTAAGACGTGATCGAATATTAATCTACTCATGCTTAGAGCTCTTAACAATGATAATTATTCAAATGTTTTCTTCCTAGCTGAGAGGGTCAGACAGGAGAAGTTGAATATCGTGTGTGTTCCCACGTCTTTCCAGGTCAGCATTCATTCATTTGGAGCTTAATTTAACATTAGAAAAGTCCTAACTTAATTGAGTTGTGTTGATCCAGGCCCGTCAGCTGATTCTGCAGCATGGTCTCACTCTGTCTGATTTAGACCGACATCCTGAGGTGAGTGTGGGCCGAGACGGCATGGGCTGCTGGAATGGGGCAGATGCAGTGTTCAGGATAGCAGGCAGACAATACAAAAAAGTCAAAAAGATGATTTAGACAACTTAATTAATTAGCTCAGATAACATTATAGAATGGGAAGGTTTAGTAAAACAATGCTATGTTGGAAAGGGCAATTAAATGTATGATTTGACTTTGATGCTGAGATAGCAATAGGTAACATTTTGGCTGAAGTAAAGTAAAAGCTTTTTGCCAAAAAACTTTACTATGCCTGGTTTAATTTATCTGAGTACCCATGGCACCTCACATGGCACCCTAAACTGGGTTATGTGAAGCCCTGGGGGTTTATGAGGGAACAGCAAGGGTTTGTGAATTAAAGAAGAGCTAACAAATAAATCATAATTGAGATTTTTTGATTGTTGTCTTTTAGCTGGATGTAGCGATTGATGGAGCTGATGAGGTTGATGCTGCTTTGACGCTGATTAAAGGAGGAGGGTATGATTGTGAAATTAAAGTTTATTTTTTACCATTTCTCTTCATTTGTGTGAAATCCCTGAGGTATCATCAGGTCTAGCGTCGTGCCCTTTTCTTTTCCTCCCTCAAAACAGTGGATGCTTAACCCAGGAGAAGATTGTAGCTGGTTGTGCCAAACACTTTATCGTCATTGCAGACTATAGGTATGTATTGCTAGATGTTTTTATCCAAAATGACTTCATTATTTTATGCATTTCCCAGAAAATCAACCCACTGTGCACTATTGTTTGAACTACAATATTTGGTATATATTTAGCATCCCATAATTACTGCTGATCACTGCATGCAGTGAAACAGTGGTGGTTTCATCATAACCCAGCTGTGATTGCTATAATTATATGAGTCTTCCACTAGAAGAGATGTTTGTGTGATGTCATTGTATTGCTTGTGTGGGTAGAAAGGACTCGAAGGCCCTGGGGCAGCAGTGGAAGAAAGGTGTTCCGGTGGAGGTCATTCCCATGGCGTATGTGCCTGTGTCCAGAGCCCTTGCCCGGCGCTTTGGAGGAGAGGCTGTGCTGAGGATGGCAGTCAGTAAAGCTGTAAGAGAGTCTTACTAATGGATCTTGAATTACATTTGTGTTATTTACTTTAAGGGTTCTTTTTTTAACTTCTTATTAGAATATACTTGTATTACATTATATGTAAAAAAAAATCAACGTCGTGCCCTAAAATTTTTAAATTTAATTTGAATAACTGATTCAACCCAAAGAACTTGGTTCAATATTGAAAAGAGCTAAGTCATTACATGTTTGCACTATTTAGGGTATTATATTGTAGTATAGGATATTATTCTTTGTCATGCTCCCTGTCTTGACTTGTTTTTCCCCTTCTAAAATCTTGCCTTGAATTTCCCAGAAGGTAGCATTGTTTCATGTAGTTCCTCTGAATCATCTCATGAAGCTTTGAATGTAGTGGGCTAATACAATATGAAATGGATGGTCTTGTCACGTGATGGTTTCTCTTTCCGATGTTGAACTTTAGGGTCCAGTGGTTACTGATAACAGTAACTTCATCCTGGATTGGAAGTTTGAGCATGCACAGAACTGGAAAGAAGTCAACACAGCCATCAAGATGATCCCAGGTCAGTACAGATGAACACCTTTATTGTTAAAAAGTTTGTGACCGGTACGTTTTATTTTTTCCTTTAAATGTTTTTGAAAGAAGTCTGCTCTGCTAAACAAGGCTGCATTTATTTGATCAAAAATAGTAGAAATTGTAATATTGTGAAATATTACAACTGTTTAATTTTTTTTTAAATGTATATTTAAAAATGTAATTAATTCCTGTGATGGCAAAGCTGAATTTGTAGCAGCATTACTCCACGTATCAGATATTCCAAGCGATTCAAATTCAATATTAGGCTGTTGCTGTTGATCGTGTCTGTTGGTGCATTGTATACTGGCCTTAATATGCTGATTTTGTGCTTAAGAAATTTTCTTAATCATAAATCTTTTGTACAATTATAAATACTATCCGTCTTTACTGTTACTTATGATCAATTTGATGTCTTTGCTGAATAAAATATTCTTTGATTAGAAAGTACTGACTGCAAAGCGTTGAACAGTAGTGTATGTATTAAGCACAAATGAATGTTCTCTCTATTTATTTAATTAAAGGTGTGGTTGAGACTGGTTTGTTTGTGGGGATGGCGGAGCGGGTGTACTTCGGTATGGAGGACGGGAGTGTCAAGACTAGAGACCCTGCTATCAACTAAGAAGATCCTTCCTCTGCTCTTGTGATAGACCAGCATGCACACCTCAAGTGCCGTTCAAATACACAGACTCTGGTAGCTCTTTCCCTACAGGTTATCTTATTTTCTGTTACAGAAACTGTTAGACTTCTGATCAGTATCCTCATACTGCTGTGCACATGAAATATGGATTTTTACACAACAATGCAACATTAGATCTTCAGTCCCTTCAGATATACCTGTTTTTCCTCTGATATCTCTATCTGGACAATTCTTCTTATGCTGGGCTGTAGTCTGCAGAGACTGTTCATACGGTACATCTACAGTGTCAGTTTGCCTTCTGTGCTTCTTTACGTAGCCATGAATGTTGTCTTACATGGGCGTCTGTACAAATTTATGAATATTGTGGCTTGCGTCTGTGCCTCCATAAACGTATATTTATCTCACAAAGCATAGTTGCTAGCCTTACAAATGCATGCAGCTTTTGAGAAAGTCTCAATCACACCCCATTGCATCGTTAGTATAGTGTCTGTGGGTTTGTATGATCATCGTGAATCTGTTTTGTTGACTGATTATGACAGATTTCCTCAGACGCTCCAACGTGAAACCTCAAACAAATCAAGTGGCCTTTGCCAGCACACAGCGGTTAGTTTAGTTCAGTGATCAATCATTTCAGAGGATTCTGCCCCTGGATAAAATGCACTATTTGAAGTTGTGAAATGCCACTCTGCTTTTGATATTGATTTTGTTTTGTATAATTTTTCCATGTGCCTGTGGCCACGAACACAGTGTTGTTGAGGGATGAAAGCAGCAGTGAGTTGGTGGCACAGCTGAAAGCCTTATCTTCTGTACTTGTATTGATTTTTCAGTTCTGTTAATGAAAACTCTTCACAGAGGTCACTGTGATTTTTGGGTATGTATTACTTAAAATACCAGCATGTGTTTTACTCTACCAATTTTACTGTGATTCTGAGGTTTTCAAATGTTATGTTCTAGACTGAAAATCAATATTAAAACTAGACCAATCATCTATAAATGATCTTGTTTGTTATTTTGCTTCTCATACTTTATCCGTTTTTTTATAATGCCACAAGAAAGAACATACAAAAATGGGTGAGTACGATTGAAAATACAATTACAGGTTACAAAATCAGGAAAACATTATAAAAATGACACAGTACGACAGTTGTAAGGGCTTTATAGCTAGTGTGGCTCAGTTACGTCAAAAATGGGTTAAAAGATTATTTAACAAACCACAAGATGGCGCCATATACATCACGCAATGCCCAGCCTTCAAGACTACAAAAAGTGAACACCGTGAACTGCAATGCTGAAGTTGCCTAAACTAATTGTATTTTTTTTTGTGAAGTGTTAAGGTTGTTAAACTATAATTAAAAAACGATAAGTGACGTAATATAAAATTAAGTGAAGGACAATACGGAACTTACTACAATTTGCGTAACGGATGAGTACATTACACTTTACATACCAAAAGTCCCGGAAATAAAACTCAAACATGGCCTCACTTTTATCCGCAGACAAACAGCCACGTCGTTATTTCCATCCTTGTACTTTTTAACCCAATCAAATTTCGCTCAGAACGAATTAGTAACGCCCCTCCGTTAGAAATCACTGTAACTATTATTTTGATTGACAGCTTGTCAGACCAATGGGTTGACTAGACTTCTTTCGCGGCTTCCGTAAATATACCAATGAAACATGTCGGAGCCAACACTACTATTTTATTGGCTAAAACTCTACCGTGTGACCGCCTATATTTCTGAGTGACAAGAAAAGTGCCCAATGGAATGAAGAGGCTCGAGGCCGACCACGTCAACAGACTGCACTGTAAAAGACAGTTGTGGGACGCAATCAAAATCTGCTTAGTAGACGAGCAGTGAAGCTTGACAAACGCTAGCACCAATCAGCACACACTGCAGGGATTTGCTTCCATGCGCAGCCAATGGGCGTTTGTATACGGGGCGGGGCTTGACGTTACCACGGCACGGCCAACGTCATGTATAAAGGGAATAACATGGTGCTGGTGAGTGCATGTTTACGTTAAGAGAGGACAACAGAAAGAGATCTAATAGCTTACGAGTTTAATTGTAAAACGCCTTTTATAGACTATTTTTTTTTAATTCACTTTATTTTGGTATGTGATTGACTGACTAACGTTACTCATGTGCCACTTGTCCCAATGGAAAGGGGGTTTCAGTTTGGAAACGTATGCACATCCCTGCTGCTGCTGCTTGTTTTGAGAACGTTAACGGTTACTTTGCAAAGTCAGTCTCTCTCAGAGAGAGAACTCGAAGTGGCTCCGACGCTAAACACCGAGACGGCGGAACATGCCGCCGTTATGGAGCGGTCACTGGACAACGCCGGAGGAGCCCCTAGCATCGGAGAAGTGACGGTAGAGGACGACGAGTACGACTCGACCGGGGACAGCGCTGAGCCGTCTGGAAACAGCGACGCAAACTTTCACAAGCAGCGAAGGTAGGTAGTTTCCACCGAGCCATAGCAGAAGTGTTTGGTTTGTCTGGGCGTGACACGCTTTTTAGGCTGTCACGTTGCTTTCTGTAGTCTCATTCAACTTCAGTAAAGTTTGCGTAAGGCAGCTGAGCTGGAGTTCGTGATGGGCGGATGTTTGCAGCAGTCGACCTCTCCCCGCTGGGCCAAGAAGAGGGTATAAATGTGTGCAAATATTTACATTACCAAATTAAATCCGCGTGACAGCAGATCATTTTAGATCGACTTGACGCTGCCATTTATAAAATGGCTAACGTTACTTGTAAGTTACGCAAAAATCTGTTACGTTTTTAGATATTGTTCTGTTACTATGGAGATTCAGATGACTGACAGCCAGTGCAGAACGCTTATCTCGCCTATCGCACTCAATGGCTTCAGTGTATGTGAACTTAAAGAGCACCTTATGTACTTGGACTGCCTTATGGCATATAAACGGAACTGTTTTCTGTAACGTTAGTTAAAACGTGTTTAACGTTACTGCTGTCGCAGCCTAAGGAGTCTGTTCCTGTCTTGAGAACTGCTGCAGTGTTTTGAGTGTGGGCGTGCGATGCATGTCAGCCTGACTGAGTCTGACTTCAGTGTTGTTTGTAAACAGACTTAAAGACGCCAGACAGCGACAGTTTACGGTACCAATAGAGGAGAGACGTCGTTTGAACTTTTTAACATTTAACAATGCCGTTTTGAATAGGTTTGTATGGAAAATATTGTTTTCAGACATTAGTTCTCTATTTATACCACAGTTATTACAAATGAAGCCGGTGTCCGTCGGTAGACTGCGGTCTTTGCAGGCTGCGCTGACGCACTTTAAAGCGCTGCTCAGCGCGCAAGTAATTTACAGACGCGCCAACTTTCCGGATGTTTTGTTTTTGTTTGTGGCAGGAATTCGTAGTTCTGCTCAGCTGGTTGTGATATCAGTGTGTTACCGCATCCGAGCCCTCTGCCCCACCTTAGAGAGAAGCAGTGTCGAATATGTGGATGGGAAGCTCGGGCTAATTGGAACTGTTTTGGTGCTTTAGTTTGTTGTTTTTTAATCTAACGCTTTGTCTAAGACCTTTGGAGCATTAAGGTGAATGTTTTTATCCCTCCTTGTAAAAATGTTAAGTTTTTTTCTTTTAGCTGAAGCTGGATATTGTTTTTGGTGGAGATGTTGGTTCTACAAATGTGTCACAGGAGCTGATAATATCACTGGAAACACCTGATCTGCTCCTCTGCAGTAAAAAAATCTGTCACACCTTGCCTTACCATCGACATGCTGTCACATCGATGTGTGGCGCACCCATTAATGGAGGATTTTTCCAAACCAGCACAAGTTGGCACCAGAGTCCGGTCCTGATATTTACAGGCTCAGGCTATAGAAAAACAGGTAAAATAGGAAAACAACAACACATTGCAATACTAGAACAGACTGTGCTCCAAAAAATGAAAATAACATGAGAAGGAACAGGAAACCCTCACTTGAACTATAGCGAGGGATTTTAGGGTGGATACGGTTTGCCAGTGCTGAGGATTCTTCTAAAACCTTTGAAGGCAAAAGATGAACAGTTCTGTTACATATGAAAACTGCTATATATAGATTTGACTCCGGTTTATGTTTATCATGTTCAAGAAGTGTTGAAACAGACACCTTTTGGAACTTATCAAGAATTATTTTATATATATCTTGTAAATGTTTTTGTGCTAATATTTTATATTGTTTTTAAATAAATATTTGAATGTATAATTATATATAAATTAATTATTTTTATTTATTAAATAGATTTTATTAAATTGTTATATCTACTACTATATCTATCCAAAAAAATGCTGATTTTGCTTTTAAGAGATATTAGGGATGGTTCAAATGGAAATTAAAAATTTGTTATTTACTAATTTACTTATGTTCTTCCGAATGCAAACCTGTACAAATGTCATTCTTCTGTGAAACACAAAAGATGTTTTGAAGAATGTTATTAACATAAATCGTTTTTGTTACAAACAAAAAAGTCTCAAGAATGATTTTTTTTTGGGATAAATTGTCCCTTTACATTAAAAGCGCAAAATCTGCAATTATCGTGCAAAATTATGAATGTATGAGACATACAGGTGCATCTCAATAAATTAGAATGTCGTCGAAAAATTCATTTATTTCAGTAATTAAACTCAAATTGTGAAACTTGTGTATTAAATAAATGCAATGCACACAGACTGAAGTAGTTTAAGTCTTTGGTTCTTTTAATTGTGATGATTTTGGCTCACATTTAACAAAAACCCACCAATTCACTATCTCAACAAATTAGAATATGGTGACATGCCAATCAGCTAATCAACTCAAAACACCTGCAAAGGTTTCCTGAGCCTTCAAAATGGTCTCTCAGTTTGGTTCACTAGGCTACACAATCATGGGGAAGACTGCTGATCTGACAGTTGTCCAGAAGACAATCATTGACACCCTTCACAAGGAGGGTAAGCCACAAACATTCATTGCCAAAGAAGCTGGCTGTTCACAGAGTGCTGTATCCAACAGATGTGGAAAGTAACGAATTACATTTACTCGCGTTACTGTAATTGAGTAGCTTTTTTGTGTACTTTTACTTTTTAAAGTAATTTCTAAAATCTGTAATTTTACTTTTACTTAAGTATATTTTGTTTGAAGTATTGTACTTCGCTACATTTGAAAACACATTCATTACTGAGTAAAAGAAAAAATCGCTCCCTGGAAACTACTGCAGTAAATAATGGGCAGGAGAACACACTGGCGATAAAATCACAAGAAAGATGCAGACGGACAAGACAGGCGTTATGGTGCAGACCCAGTTGAAAACCAAACCCTGTCGTTTTCTGCTGAAGTTGAACTCGAATGAAATGAAGTGAACCCCTGGCCATATATTCATGCTCTATTATGCAGTGTAAGCTGTGTTTGCCTAGTGAGACCAAACTAGCAGCTTATAAAATATCGACATCAACCCTTCGCAAGCATGTAGAGGTAAGGTAAATACTTGCATCGTTGCATTGGTGGTTAAAATAAAGTTTTGACAGTTTAGCAAAAGGTTCTTTACAAATTATACAAAAAGACAGTGATGCAGGGTGTGCGATATATAGCCTATCGTCTGCGATTTAATATCGTAATTGTTGTTTTAACGATGTGCGATTTGACATTATCAGTATTTTGCCAAAAACTAAACAAAACTCTCATTCAGAGTGCGATGAAGTCTAGTAGATTAGACTAGCGCGCGTGAGCATAGACTGAATCACGCAGTGAAAGAACGCACTCTGTCAAAATGCATTTACAATGATCACAAAATTCAAGATATAGGGGTAGAAAATGTATATATTTATATAATTTCATATAGTAAAGTTTTTATTTCTTCAAAAATCAGCACTTGAAAAAAGACTTGCATTTAGACACCATAATGCCTATTTTTGCTCTATTTCGACAACAAAAAATTATTCCAAACACAGCCACCTAAGCACAGTTTTGCGTCTCTGAGCAATGCCGGTGTTTAGTTTCTGAATGAATCAATTGTTTAAATGATTCGGTTCGATCGCAATGACTCACTTATTAATAGTGACTAGCTGACACATACTGGCTTCCACTCAACTTTAATTAAACTTTAAGTATCTTTTTATTTTCTTTAAATATAATTTTAAACGAGTATTCAACATTTTATGTCTTATATTTCAAAATATTATGTCTACATTTGTAACTGCAGGCTAAATGCATTCATGTCCTGTATTAAACAGTGTGTAAATACGTCTATGCCACTTCAGATGAAGTGTGTTTCCTCTGCATTGCAAAGATGCATTTTGTTGATATTGATTTAATTCGCCTGGTAACAGCCCAAATGTCTTATTATTGTAAACAACCGATTCCTTTAATTACTTAAAAACAACTAGTTTGAGATTTATAGGCCTATTCCAGGGGTATCAAACTCAGTTCCTGGAGGGCCGCAGCCCTACAGAGTTTAGTTCCAACCCTGCTTCAACACACACACCATGTAGTTTTCAAATAAACCTAAATTATTAGATTAGCTGGATCAGATGTTTAATTAGGGCTATATCTAAACAGTGCAGCTCTGTTTTGCCTCCCTCCCGCTGTTTAAAATGTAACTAAGTAATTTTTACTTGGAGTAATTTTAAATGAGCTACTTTTTACTTTTACTTGACTAGATTTTTAGACTGGTACTTTTACTTGTACTTAAGTAAAATTTCATTAATGTAATGGTACTTTTACTTGAGTATAATATTTTCGTACTCTTTCCACCTCTGGCATCCAAGCATGTTAACAGAAAGTTGAGTGAAAGGAATAATTGGGAAGAAAAAGATGCACACCCAACTGAGAGAACCGCAGCCTTATGAGGATTGTCAAGCAAAATTGATTCAAGAATTTGGGTGAACTTCACAAGGAATGGACTGAGGCTGGGGTCAAGGCATCAAGAGCCACCACACACAGACGTGTCAAGGAATTTGGCTACAGTTGTCATCAGAGGCGTTTACCTGGGCTAAGGAGAAGAAGAACTGGACTGTTGCCCAGTGGTCCAAAGTCCTCTTTTCAGATGAGTTGCTTGAAGTCCAGTGTGAAGTGCTCACAAGTTAAGTTTACCTGCCCACACTTCCAAAATAGAGCCACACTTCCAGCATAGAGAATCTATTGTCAAGAGGAAAATGAGAAACAAGAGACCAAAAAAATGCAGATGAGCTGAAGGCCACTGTCAAAGAAACCTGGGCTTCCATACCACCTCAGCAGTGCCACAAACTGATCACCTCCATGCCACGCCGAATTGAGGCAGTAATTAAAGCAAAAGGAGCCCCTACCAAGTATTGAGTACATATACAGTAAATGAACATACTTTCCAGAAGGCCAACAACTCACTAAAATTTTGTTTTATATGTGTCTTATGAAGTATTCTAATTTGTTGAGATAGTGAATTGGTGGGTTTTTGTTAAATGTGAGCCAAAATCATCACAATTAAAAGAACCAAAGACTTAAACTACTTCAGTCTGTGTGCATTGAATTTATTTAATACACAAGTTTCACAATTTGAGTTGAATTACTGAAATAAATGAACTTTTCCACGACATTCTAATTTATTGAGATGCACCTGTACACTTGCAGATTTGCAAGTGCAAATTTTTCTTTTGAGCTTTTAATACGAAGGGATAAAAATGAAAATTCTTGAGACTTTCGTTTGTGGTTTGTGAAGATATTTTTTATATGGTTTCGTTTGTGAAGATATTTTGAGAAATGCATCAGGTGTCTTCTTTGGAAGTCAGGTCACCAAACCTGTTCGGTTAATAACTTTCTTCAAAACATCTTCGAATGAATGAGACCTACACTTGCTCTGGTATTGCTGATAGCAACGTAGCAGCAGTTATCTGCACACCTGAATGGCACGGACCACCTCATTTGGATATTGAAAAGGCTGCTTGTTTTAAACAGCCTAATAAAGAGAAGATTCATATCATTTGCAGGTTATGGAGGAAATAACAAAAAATACAATGCATGCTTTTTGCAGCTCTACACCAACCACAAAGTCATTTACAACGCATTTGGGTTTTATATGAGTGTCAACTTCCATGCACTACAAGATGTTGAAAATGATCAGTGCAATAATGCTTTATCTGTGCGTATGAATAGCCTGCTGGAAACCCCGTTTTAAACACCACTTCAGCGATGGTGCTTTAATGTGAAGTTCCTGGGACTTTGTCTTGACAGTAGTAATATATCACTGGAAGGAGGTGCTGGTCTTTGTTTCTGGTGGCATAGTTATATGTGTCATGCACACTCCAGGGCATAGTGTGTGTGTTTAACACTGCATTGGTTCGGTATCTATAGGGGTGAGAGTAGCAGCTGCCTTCACACCTGCTACCAAGATAAAACACTTGCTCACACTTCTACTTCCCCCCCCCCCCCCCATGATCCTCAATATCAAACCATCTCATGCATTTATGTGCAGTGTTCAAGCAACCGTCAATCACATATAAATAAACAAACAAGTGTCTGGCTTTTATTGATAATGCATGAACCAAGAACCAGACCTTTGTGCTCACTTCTCAGTAACACGGCGATGATAATCAACACCCTCAGGCCTTCCCGGTGACATGGAACAGTTTTACTGGGGGATGGTGTTCTCCTGGGACAGTTTTATGTGTTGCACAGCATGGTCGACTGGCAAATGGGAGTCTAACCCTGGAGAGATCTACTCACAACAAGCAAAGATTGTGGGGAACACTTGTAATGAAGATGCTCTCATCAACTTGTTCTGTTACTCAGTCCATTAAGTCTAGTGACTTCGATCTTCCAGACGAATCGAGCAACCAACCAGACACCGGTTCCCCGGCTGCTTTTAGAGCAAAGACTAGGCAACACAACTGCTGTTTAAATGCACAGATAACTGAATTAGTTTGTGGTACTTATGTGTTCTCCTTTAAATTGGTTTGGTGGTTCCATTGGTGAACACGATCCAGGTATGGCCTATAGACTAATGTAACACAGCTTTGCCTCGGTGTGTGTATTTTTGGACTGCTGGTGATTCCTGAGGGACCTTTTGGAAGGAACACTTCGCTCGAGGTGCCCTCACACACACACACACACACACACACATATACACTCACGGTGATGCCGCTTCTCCACTGCCTGGTGCAAAGTCTGCCAGACGTCTAGCTCCAACTGCCTACTGCTTAGCAACAGCCAATCAGAAGAGCTGAGCTGGCAAACTTGTTGGCCAATTAGAAGATTGGAAGGAAAAAGTGCTCAGAATTTGAGTTGGGAGAGAGAGAGAGAGAGAGCAGGAGGGAAGGAAAGGGTAGAGTTCGTGCGCTTGTTGTTGTGAGCTTTTTTTTGTCTGACTTGATGGTTAGGTAACTAGCGAGAGACTGTCAGATTAATTTTATATGATCTCATGATCGGGAGTGAAGTTCATCACTTTGCGACAAGACTTTATCGTCTTGTAATCAGAACCAAACTTGTCATGTTTTAATGCAAACTTTTCAACTTCACCGGAGCACTTGAAATATTTCTCAGGCTGTTCAAACAATTCAAATTAAACCAGTTTTATGAACAGCTCCTTTTTTAAGGATGACAGTTATGTGTTGTTACTTGTAGTCATGTGGCGACACAATACACCGGACTTGATTGATTTTTGCTCTGTGTGTGGTTTGATTCTTTTAAGCCGTTTCTTCATTCGTTGCAGAGGACACACCTTACTGCACTGCAGCAATGGGTGGGAAGATGGGAGAGGTGTGGCAGAGGGAGAGATTGGGGAGACGAGGAGGGAGAAAGTAAAGGGGGGACATCGAGACCCAAAACCGAAGGCGCTAGGACCCTGTAGTCAGGACCTCGGCTTTCCTGTAGTTTGGTTGCTCACTGCTTAGCAACAACAAATCAGCCACCTAGATCAAGGCCAGGACTCGTCCAATAGGATGAGAGCAGCACCATGTGACAGAGTTTTGATTTCTCCGCACCGCGCACACGTTAGAGAGATAGAAACAGGAGGAAGATGATGAGAGTTAAAGAGGAGTGAAATGACAGTGACTTGTGCATGATGGAATTAGTTTGTGTGACACGCCTTTTATGTTTTCTTGTGCAAGTTTGTGGTGGTATTTTTTTTCAAAGAGAGTGTCGGAGCTTATTGATAAATCATACAGGTGTGCTTCACTGTTTAGTTTAGTTTCATCATCAAAATCAGCTAGAAATGCTTTTCTGTGCAATTGCTGTAGTGCAGTTTTTGCAGGATGCACCAAATTTAGCAAGGTCAATTGAGATGGCAGATGCGCTTATAGTTCTGCATGGTGATAGCAGCTTGGGCGTGTCAGAACGTGACACGGAGTCAGAGGACAGATTAAGCATTCACACACACACACACACACACACACACAAACTGGGTAAATGCTTTAATCAATACGCGGAGAAAAACTCTGTGTGATGGAGGAGACAATGTTAGTATGAATGCAACTTTCTTGAATGAGTTGCATTAGCCTTAAAGTCATAGTTCACCCACAATTTGAAAATAAAATATTTTGAGATGTCACTGTATTGTTTGTACAAGTCAGTTTGAGTCTCATGATTTTTCTAAAATATCATCTCTTGTGTGTCAGCATATGTTCAGAAAGATGTCGAGTACATCTTTTGGGTCAACTGTCCCTTTAGATGCTGGTTATATTTTCTTTTTTGTTATTAATTTGGTTTATTTCTGATCATCTTTCTCTTTTACAATAGCCCACACATTGTCATGCAGTTAGTCACAATTTGTTGGTCCACCACACATTCAACAAGTAATGCACAGACTGCACTTTTTCCTCGGTGTGTGCATCTGAAGGGTTGAATGTTGTAGTGAGGGTTTCTTCTTTCTGTAGTGAGATATACGGTTATGGACATCGTGTTTGTGTACTGCGGATGTTGCCTGGGGAAGATGGTACCTTGAAATGCATTGCCGAGTGCTTTGTGTAACGCTCCATACCGAGCTCTGCATGCTACTGCGGTGCTATATTTTATTGTGTGCTCACTTAAGCAGAAAATCCCTTTCACTTTGGAAACTCAGTGGATTCTGGAGTCTTTATCTCGTCCTTTTTAAAAGCTGCCCCTTCTAAATTGTGTTTTTGGAGACTTTTATTCAGCAGAACTTTACACTAATACAGAAAATGCATGTGCAATATTTGGGCTTTTGACTTGGTTTTAACTCTTCAAAGTCTCTTTACTTTTCAATTTATTCTTATGTAAATTTAACTGAAATGTAATTTATTTTAAATCAAAGACAATTTATCTATTTATTTACTTAAAAAATCCACCTGTCTCTCGCAATGGTGTTAAATTATAAACAACCAAACAATTAAGGATATGATGTGGCAAACCTGTATGATTTTTTTCTTCTTCTGCAGACCACAAAAGGAGGTATTAGATCGTCAGTGTTAATGTTTAAGTCAATTTTACTCTGTTCTTCTAATGAAGCTTTCATGTGGGTTCAGAAGATCTAAGGAGCAGTCGCATTAATGAGAATGTTTGGGGCAAAGAAGGTCTATTGTCAACAGTGTAGCAGAGCATGAAGCACGGCTTATCTAGAAGTCACTTCCAAACCAAGCAACTTTATAATGGTCAACTTCACATATTTGAAGCTCTACACACTTAAATCCAATGTGAGGGACACGTTCCCAATTTCTATTGAGATTACTGCGTTTTGTCTGCAGAATTTCACCCTATAAATGTAAATGTGACTGCACCCTTAGAAGAAAGTTTATGGAAGTTTCTTTTGGAACTTGACAAACTCGTCAGTCTATGAAAAATAGCAGCCTGGACATTTTTTGAAACGTCTGCTTTCGGGTTCCACAGGGAAAAAAATGAAAGGGGTTAGAATGGGTCTGTGAAAAATGACAGGATTTTAATTTCTGAGTGAACTTTAGCTTGAATCACATTGTTGTATGCTTAATTGCCATATCAGGTTTCTGCATGTTATACATGCTGAACAATTGTGTCTGCACAAAGTACTTTACTCCGTTAACTTGTCATGAATTCTGCAGCTTCTCCGCAGGGGTGTGCCTCTGTTTTCACAACTTGGCCACGTGCTCCCCATGCCTCTATTGTGTGCGTGTGTGTTTTGCAGTGGTACTTGCTAACTCACACTTGGCTGATAAGAGCTGCTTGCTGTGGCATGGTTACAGTGGGCTTTTTATGTCCATTGGCTGGTGTTTTTTAAAGGAGTGGTTTCTGGTTGAAAGTGCAGAAACTCATCTAAGCCCTGATTGGCTGAGGGAAGAGGAAAGCCTCGTGTGATTGGACCAAACCCCTCAGATACCCTAGTTGTTTCTTCTTCTTCTTCTATGCAGTCTGTTTACATCAGGTCTGAGTTGTGAATCTCTTGACATCCTCTGAGAATGAGACGAGAGAGTAAGTGAGAGCGAGAGAGAGGGATCACAGGGTGTGTGGAACGGCGCACACTTCAGGATCTGTTTGTGTGTAAAGTGCTAAGTGTGCTAAACAGCATGACAAGAATAATGTTGAGAGAAGCAAAAGGGCGAGCGTCATTTGTGAGTGTTCAGGCACACTTTTAAAAGACTGTAAGATAAAGTGAAGCTGCTTTCACAGTTTCATGCATACATTGAAAAACTTTTTTAATTTCCTTAAATAGTAGTGCATATATTGACATTTGCTATAATTTTAACATTATATATGTGCTTTTGTATTCAACACCATTACTTTGCCCTGCTGATGGTCATAAATATGCTAGATGAGTAAAAACAGTCATGTGACTGAGACGAATAGTAAAGAAACAATGTAGAAAATTGGAAATAAAAAGACAACGTAATTAAAAGTGAACAGATATTAAAATGAAGAGGAAAGTAAAATGCGCAAATTACAAAAACACAATGTTAACTAGAGAGTACAAGAGTATGAGTTTAGTTTTAGTGTACTATGTTATCACAAAATTACTTAAATTCATTTTGTGCGTATTTGACTTTAATTACATCTCATGGCACTTTTTATGCCATTTATGTTATAATATTATCCACACAAATGAATTTGTCAGACAAATTGTTAATTATTTTACAAATTTTTTTTCAAGCTTTTTTTTTACTTTTCTATTTTAGGCCTTTTGTACTACTTTTTTATTTTTGCTGAGGTTAAGCAGCCTGTGGAATGCACTTACTCTTTGATCTCATGCAGAAAATGGGATTTGTTATTCTTCCTTTATTCCCCCCCCCTCTCTCTCTCTCTCTCTCTCCCACCTCTCTGTTTTTTTTCTTTCCCTCAATCACGACTGGGCGGGACCTGTGTAGTGTCCTCATTCATTCTCACAATGCCCACTGCTTAGCAACAACCAATCAGCCCTCATATTTTTGGAAGGGCCCTCCAGCCAATCAGGAGAGCTGTGCTATAACATTTTCTGCTCTTCAATCCTATTGGAGACTGAGAACAAACGGTGTTGGCCCAGAGCATTGGGATGAGCAGAACCGAAGTGCCCTTAAATTCTGAACTCATCAGTGTTGATGTCTTGAGGGATGTGTTAACTCTCTTAGACTTGATCAAAGTGACTCCCTCGCTCTAGTCCTGCTCTCTTCTCTGCAGGTGCGTTTGCCCCTGTCCATTAAAAAGTTCCCTGGCACTTTAGCCATGAAGTGTCCTGTGTAGACTTCAGTTCTTGTTAGCTTTTATCACATACTACAATAGAACTAAAAGTTTGTGATGGTTTGGTGTGTGCACAGTTTAATGTCCCAGTTCTCTTGGCCAATTATAGACATTAAGAGTTTATGGATCAAATCGCCCTTGTAATAAATCCAAAATTATCTGCCTTAGATGAAAGGTAACACTTTAGTTTAGGGACAATTCTCACTATCAACTAGTTGCTTATTAGCATGCCTATTATTAACATATTGACTGTTTATTAGTGCTTATAAAGCACATATTCGGCATGATCATATTCTATATCCCTAATCATACACAATACCTAAACTTAACAACTACCTTACTAACTATTAATAAGCAGCAAATTAGGAGTTTGAGGCAGAAGTCATAGTTCATGGTTTGTTAATAGTGAGAATTGGACCTTAAAATAAAGTTATTATTATTATTTCCTTTTATTTAACTAGGAAATCACATTGAGATATTACTATCTCTTCTTCCAGTGAGACCTAGATGATAAAGAATGACTACTTTCAATGATTTTACAACATTCTTGATTAGATTTCAATATTGTGTAAGATAAGTTTTTTATTTAGCCATATTTTAGTATTATTATATTGGCTATTGGCCACCCTACACCTAAAATACTGCCAGTGATATTATAAGAACTTGAATATTTATGATTATTATTTTTATTATTTTAATTTCTTTTGGAGCTGAAAACTTTACTACCTACTTCAGTATGTAGGTATCCACAATATATAGTGTAGGCTAACTATACATTAATAAAACCACTAAAATAAAACACGAATAATTTAATACCACAGTTAAATATCATTTTAGCAAATTTCAAAATTAACTTCAATTTTATTTCATACTGTATAGCTGTAGGATCACACAGTATATACACAATTATTTTATTTTTTAATTTATTTAGACCAAATAATATTTTAATATTGGCCATGTATTGTTATTAGTTATATATATATATATTGGATATAATTCCTATACATCCTATAATCTATCTCAAGCAAACTTGAAGATAAAGGGTAATGTCTAGTGTACAATAGAGTGATGAAAACCCTTGTTGTGAACCTGTGTGTTTCGTGTGTTTGACAGGGCTCTGGTGATCATCAGTACACTGGATGGGAGAATCGCCGCTCTGGATCCTCTAAACCAGGGACGCAAGCAGTGGGACCTGGACGTGGGCTCAGGCTCTCTAGTGTCGTCTAGCCTCAGCAAACCTGAGGTACTGAACACACTTTCTCACAACCTTTAAAATACACAAGCTAATGCTTAACGACCAGCTGCTGTGTTTTGGTTAGAAGTATTAAACACTTTCTTGAAGTATTTTGCATTGTGATTCAACATACAAGGTTTTCTCCCCAAATATGCACACTGCACATGTTTGTCTGTTGTTCATAAGAGTTTGAGTAAGTGTGTGTCTGTGTGTGTGTGTGTGTGGGGGGAAAGGTGATGTTTGTTTGAACCACTTTACCCTAGATGAGAATGAGACATTGCCCAAAGGAAATTGAATCTGAAACAAGTTATACACAGACACACACATAGATCACAGACTCGTACTCTCTAGAGACTGAAGACTAGCCTGGAGGAAGAGCGTTTGGCAGCAATGCACCTGTGCGCATGCACACATTTACACAAACACACTGAGAAAACATTGACGCTACACTAACATATTCCTCTAATTTGATTTTTGTACGTTGTTACACATTTGTTTGATCTATGCTTAGAATTAGTGGTCATGATTTGTTTTTACTGTTATTACCCCCCCCCCCCCATCTAACTACTTCCATCTGTATGTGTGTGTGTGTGTGTATATAGCTTAATGAATGTGTGAGAGTGATAGTGTTGACCCCCTGTCTGATTTGGTGGTAACCTGAAATGCCTGGCTGCTGTGGGAGCAGCCTCTTCATTGGCTGGAATCTTCCTCTCCCCTCCCCTTTTACCTCTGGGTGCCTAGCAACCAACCATTCTGATTGGCTCAGGCGGTGCTTTGCAAGGCATTCTGCTCGGTGATTAGAGCAGTCTGCCCCTTTCTGATTGGCCCTCGCCATGGTGCCAGTAGAAAGCAGTCACCTATAGCATGCCTCAACAGTAGGAGAGAGGCCAGCAGTAAACAGCATTGTCTGCAGAAATACGCTGTCCCAACATGAGGGGGAGGTGGGAAGGAGGGAAAGAAAGAGAAAGATGAGAGGAATGAGGAAAAGAGAGATGAAAGGGGGAGAGGGATGCCACTGACAGTGTGGTGTGAGTCATGCTGAGAGGATTGAAGAATGAGGTAATGCCTTATGTGTGGGATGATGTCATCCATAAGAATTGAAGAGATGAGGTAATTGCCTGAGCTAATGTGGCGCAATGCATGAATCACACTCCATAGTTCAGAAGTCATTTGAATCCCTGATGCCCCCCCCCAGTGTCCAACATTAAGTACACATAGCACCCCTCTCATATTAAGTCTTTAGAGTGAACCATTGTAATTAAGGCACATTAATCCAATGAGCTGAAAATCCGGTATGTCTGCACACTATTCAATGCGCAAGGCCTTTTGTTTGTTTGATTGCAGCTACAAAGGGAATCACTTAATGTGACTCGCAGGATAAAGATATCAATAAACTGCTGGGCTTGTGCTGTAGACGAAGTTCACGAAGTCATTTGAATCCCTGAAAACCATGCCCAAGTAACATTTAACAACCAAAAAATAAGGAAATTAGGTTACTGTTTATTTTACAGTGTCCTTGTTAAAGTGTAACATTAAGTACAGACTCTTTTTAATTAAAGGGATAGTTTACCTCAAAATGACAACTGTCATTAATTACTCGCCCTCATGTCGTTCCAAAACCTCCGTTCCTTCAAGACACAAATTAAGATTAGGCATATGACTGTATCGAGTTTTCATGTTGCGATTAATTGATAACGCTTTTATCACGGTATACGGTATTACCACAATAATGCAATTTAGTTGTTCAATAATACAGTATAACATGTTTAAAAACTTTTTCTTATAACAAAAAGAACTGAACATTTAAATACAATAAAGCAATACACACAAACGTATAAAGTAAAAAAAATTACTCTGATTAAAATGCAAAAGAACGATAAAGACCAATAGGTAACACTTTAGAATAAGATCTCATTAGTTAACCTAGTTAATACGTTTGAATTAGCAATGAGCAATAGCTACATTTGCCACAGAAGTTATTAATCTTTGTTAATTCAACAAACTGTTAGTTAGTTCATGTTTGCTTCGAGTTTATTAAATAACACAGTTGCAACTTTTAATTCTAACATGTTATTAAATATTTAAATTACCTAAGATTAATGAATGTTTAGAATAATTTTTCATTGGCAGTTTGTTAACTAATGAATTAACTAATGTTATCTAATAGAGCCTTAATGTAAAGTGTGAACGAACAATAAAGAATCAAAACATTTTCAAACAATATCCAGGGCATGTTGTAAAGTTTGAAAATAAATAACCTATTAAGTCTAAATATTTAAGTATTTGGCGCTGTGATTAACTCTATTTAAAACATTTAAATACGTTTCAGAAAGTAGTGCAGCTGCTCTGTTTTCGGGGTTTCTGGGGTAATGACTGCGTTTCTGCTGTTCAGCGCCATCTGCTGTCAGAGAGTGTAAGTGCGCTTTCATTCAGTGTCTCTCACGCATTCCGCCATGCTTTCTTAAGCCTGTGTTATACTTTCCGCATGCGCAATCCGAACGCGGACTACTTGTATTCATTCTACCAAAAGCACACGCTGGTGGTCCGCTTCCCGGACGTGTTCCATACATGCGCAGTAGATTGGCTTGAACAGTAAACAAACATGTGAACAAACAATTGGCCAGAGTTTATTGCACATCTGGCGGTCTTTGTATTATTTTATTGACCGGTTTGGGTAGCAACGGGCTTCTTCACACAGCCTGCGCATGTGCAGTTGGTGCTTTTGTAGCCTATTGACCGCGCGTACTTGTCCACACAGTTACAAAAAATGAGAGGCACACGGCTGTCCATGCAGAGCCTCCACGCACACCCTTCAATGACGATTTTTACATCACGCATACCCTAGCGGACCCTAGCAGACTCATGCACACGGAAAGTATAACACAGGCTTCATCCGTGCTTGTTTATGAGTTCACATGCAACTTTGACGTTGCATACAGCGGTGTTGAACATTTTAACCAGTTCATAAGAAAAGTATTCTTAAAATGCATCAAAACATTTTGAATATTTTGTAATAAATAATTATTCATGTTTTTTTTAAGTGCCCACGATAACAATATCGTGCATGTTCATTATCATGATATATCGGATTACTGAATACCGGCACATTTCTATTTAAGATATATTTGATGAAATCCATAGACCGCTACCACTATCTTCACTACGTATTTGTGTTCCGAAGATGAACGACGGGTTTGGAGGGATGTGAGAGTGAGTAATTAATGTCAGAACTTTAATTTTGGGGTGAACTACCCACTAACTACATATTACTTACTATAAGGTTATGGTTACGACGATGATGGTTTGGTTTACAATGATTATATTTAAATTACAAAAATCATTGTATAATTGTAAGTAGGCAGTGCACAATAAGCACAAATTTCTTATTTTCCTGTTATACCACTGGGCTGTTGAAGTCTTGATTCTGATTGGTTGACAAATGCTTTACAGTGGGCAGTTATCTTTCAGTAAGCTCACAGCTGTGGAGTAGGTTATGGTCTTTTGGCCGCATGACAGTTTTCACTTCACCAAACTATTTCATTTATTTACAAGGCCATTCAAAGTCATTGACCAATCAAATGCAACATAAAAGCCTCACAGACACCTCTCTCTCTCTCTCTCTCTAATTGCTTATCAATGGCTCAAGCCTCTGTTAATAGTTCTGTTTTTGCGTTGGCAATGGATGGGACAAATAAGAAAGTAGTTCTACATACACTTCTCAAGGACAAAAAATGCATAAAGGTCTTGAAACAAAACCTCGAAAATGTCTTGAGGTTAGGTAACCATGGTTTAAGCAGAATAATTGATGACAGGCCGATGAATTATTAACAATAATGCACACCCAAGGTGTAATGGCCACTCCGCTTTGTGTTATTGCTGCATTACCATCTCGGGTATACATTATTTTTCAATAATTAAAATTGACCTTTTTTTTTTGCTTTTATATTACAATGGTAAAATATAATTATATTAAAAACGGTCTTCATGTTGTTGTTTTTTTTTTTTTTGTAGGTAAGATATAAAACGTATTTCTTTTAATTTTGCGGGAAAATATGACCCTGACATGTTCTTGACAGATTTTGCACAATGCTGTGCGAACACGTAGTTCTTTGAAGTGTCATTTTGGTGTGGCTCTTTTGCTTTCTTTTTTGGTATATGTCAGTGATGTCAACTTCTTAAGAGAGATGGCACTTCACTGATATCTTGAATATCTCATCTGCCGTGAAAAAAAGCAAAAGAGCATCAGCGGTTTCACAATAGTCCTTAAACCCAGAAGAATATTGGCATTTTCCCTCAGAAATGTGTTTTTGTTTTATGAGTAAAGTAAGGTCTGTCAAACCGTTCTCATGAGAAAATGTAACTATTTTAATAATCGGTGATTTCATATGACTTTGTACAATTTTATTTGTTTGAAACATGCGATTTGTAAAAAGCAAGCATGAAGGTCCACCCCTAAACCTAAATCTCAATGGGGCAAAAGCAGATTGTACAAAACGCACAAATGAGATCATAGAAATACATCAACTTGGCATAATGTAAAACGGTTACAAATTGTCAGGAGATTGTGTTTAACATCATGAAGAGACTTTCACAAATACAACATGCTTAACCACTGGCTTTATTATGCTTCCAAACTGAATTATTCTGAAACCCATATATTCCAGGTTGGCCTACAAATTTATGTCACATCTATATTACGTTAGGTAAACTGTAAATGTTTTGAGTTGTTGTTTTTCTTGATAGCATGTCATTTGTTGACCTACGTGTGTTTATATGATTTTAAACTGTATGTAGGGTGCACTAAAGTGATTTTTTTACCAGGAAAAGTGTGAAATATGTTGTGTTTGTGTGTGATTATATGTGTGTGGGAGACAGAGAGATTACCTCCAAACAGGAAAGGGAGAGGGGATTGTGCCTAGCTTGATGTAATGCTATGTGTCAGACTCAGTGGAGCGCTATCATCTGTGGGAGGTCATTGAGTACAGAGGGATATCCTGCCTACATAGACACACTTCATACTCAAACCTGCTGTGATCCCTTAAGACAAGGGCCAGACTGTATTTGGCTAAATCTCTCAAATTGAATGTGTCAAACAAGATTCCAGAAGTCATTGCCCACAGCTGAACTAAGTATTTAATATCATGTCCATATGTTCCCTACTCTTTAATAAAAATGATGACAAACTAGGAATGATCAAATTTAAAGTAAAGCCAGTGATTGTTGCTCAGTGTGTTCCAGTCACTAATCTATGATAGAGAATAACTGAGGAAATATAAGCATTGTAATTAGTAACGTACAATGTTTCTATTCAATTGTTATTATGTTAAATACAAATTCAGTATTAAAAACATTAGGCTGCTTTTAGCCTTATGCTGGAGTTGGTTTACTTTCCAGCAATTAAACTATAAATAAATAATTAAATAAATTAGCACAATGATATGGTTTATCGGTGATCTCACAGGCTGATGATATGATAATGGAGCATATCGCCCAACACTAATTACTACAGAAATAACAGAATATTGATTTAAATATTGAGACCTATCAAAACTACAGGCTCTGGGGCATTTTAATTGAAATGCACAAGTAGTTGATGCCAGATTTGCCACTGAAGTGCAGATATAATACCAGGCTACCAGCTTGGTCCTTCAGTCCTCCCTGGAATCCAGTGCATGAAAAAATAGATTTGTGCCATGTGTCTTTTTACTGATGCTTCACATTTATTTAAATACCAGAGCACACTGTCATGCGATACTGTAGAGGTTACATTTTGAAAAAAGCAGCCGCCCTTTTACAGCTTGCTGTTAAGAGGTTTAAAAGCTGGACTTCCTTTCATGCAAGCCATAAAACCTCCTTGTTGTGTAATAAAAATTAATTATCTGAAAAGTCATTTAATTTCGTGTTCTTCAAGACTTCGGGAGAATCCTCTTTTTTGGACTCTGGGAGTTTTTGGACACAGATTTTTTTTTTATGAATGTAAAGTAGAAAAGTATATTAAAAATAAAGCTAAATTAATAACTTTTAACCAGTTGTGAATGTATGTAGTTAGTTCCTCTCAAGTACACAAGAATGTCCTAGCAGAGTAATCACGGGTGTAGTTCATTAAATTAGCTAATGATTTTAGTCTGTTTATTTTCCTTTAAAATAAATGTATTATAAAATAAAGTAAATGTGAAATAAATGTTGTTTTTAAAATAAGTTTTATCCAATGCCATGAAATTCAGATTTTTTTTATATATAATTTTTTTTATTTTTTATAAAATTGTGTAAATAATTATATAAATGTAATACATTATTAAATAGTTTGATTAATTGAGAAAAGCAATAATTTTTTGCTTGAGTACTAGTTTTTAAATAGATTTAATGTAGCTGACTCTGTAGATTTCCAGAATCGCTCTGTTACAGCTAATGGCATTAATGAAGTTCTGGACAGCGGCTGGGGTTAAATTCGTGCTCTTTTAATTGATTGGCTTTAATTGTTCATTGATTCAGGATGTAGTTGGGCTGAGGATGATTGAAATCTCACCCAACTTCACGATCCTGTAGAGCTGGAGATCAGACAAATAGATCACATGATGGATTAACTCCATGTAGCACAGCGATGAGTCATCATTGCAGCACACACACTCTTTAAACCTCTTACCCTCAGTTCCACTGCAAGCTCCTCACTAGCCCCGCCCTCCCAGACGTGATGGACAGATGAGCTAATCTCGTCGTTTCTCAGCCAGTCACAGTGGCTGTTTGAATTTTCCAGGTGCTTGCTTTCTCAGGGTGTTTCAGCTTCCTATTGGTCCATACCAGGTGTCAAGGTTAGATTTAGCACAACAGGAAGTCAGTGATCTCATCCCCCCCTCTGTTCACTAAAGTGTCTGTTTGAGCTGAGATCACTTTTTGGATTAGGGTCAGTTACAACATCCTTATATAATGGCCTTTTCTTTTTATCAATGTGTGTGTTCAGGATACTTGTACCGTTTGTCCCTGTTCATCCTTTAAGGACGTGTCTGATTGTGTAACTCTTCGGACAACAAGCGCCAAATGTTAATGGAATACAGTGTGATAATGCCACACACAGACTCAAAGCTGATTGGTCAAAGTCTCGGTGTTGTCTGTCCCCTTGTCTCTATCCATAATGATCTGCTCATTGTATCCACCCTGCTGCTGATGATCGAAAACGTGAAATATTTCCCAAGATAAAAATCATGTGCCACTTCGATTTACCAAAAGCAATAAGATTCTCATGACCTCTTTCTGTTCTTCAGATTTTTGGGAACAAGATGTTCATTCCCTCTCTGGATGGAGCTCTGTTTCAGTGGAACAGGGACAGGGAGAGTATGGAGGCTGTTCCATTCAGTGTCGAGTCCCTGCTGGACTCCTCGTACCGCATCGGAGAGGACACTGTGCTTGTAGGTGGCAAGTCCCTCACCACGTATGGCCTTGGCGCATACAGCGGCAAGGTAACTCAAACCCTTTTTTCCAATAGTTTTTTAGGAGAATAATTGATTGATGTGCTGTTGTGGCACTATGCAAACTCTTTTGTCATATAGTATCAGTTGTCAGCTTTAACCTCACTCTCTTTTTCTATGTAGTTGAAGTATATTTGTTCAGCGGTGGGCTGCAGTCGGTGGGGGGACGAGGAAGGAGAGCCAGAGGACGTACTGTTACTCCAGAGAACACAGAAAACTGTCAGAGCCGTGAGGCCTCGCAACGGGTTTGAGAAGTAAGAAATACCCGCAGGCTCTGTTGAGTGCTTCATGTGACCTTGCTTTTGATCTCATAAATGATACAGAGGTAGATTAGATTGGATGCACAGTACGCTAGGTTGTATCAACATTGCACAGCTTGATATTGAAAAGCAATTGTAGAATAGTAGTCGTCCTAGTAAAATGCCAACTGTTTTGTGTTTTCTCTCCCTGTTAGATGGAACTTCAGCGTGGGAAACTTTGAGCTAAAATTCATCCCTGAGATTCAGTCCAACCTTAACTTCCTTGAGGGGGAGACGTCTAATGGGGAGACATGGCGAGAGGTCAGATCTGAAGCACAAGGCGTCATCCAAGAGGAGACGGACGCACAAACCAAAAATAATGCTAACACGCATCCAAACTCGCGCCCTCGGGTAGAGGGCTTAGACCTGGTCATTAAGGTTTCTGTGCCGGACTGGAAAGTCATGGCCTTCAGCACCAAACCAGAAGGACAGCTGATCTGGGAGCATCAGGTATCACGACTCAACCTGTTTTGTTGCCGTTTGGAGTCTCAGCTAAAATGTGTGATTTCATATTTTTCATGATTTCTTCTTTTCTTTCCCTTTTGTGAAGTTTTGTACACCCATTGCCTCTGCATGGTTGGTAGGTGCGGGGAAGGTGACTCCCATTAGCCTGTTCGATGACACCTCGTATAACTCCCACACTGAGACTGAGGCTCAGGAGGATGATGACATCATGGAGGAGGCCCGTGAGGCCACGGAGTCCAGCGTTTACCTGGGTAACACACTCTTGACATTTGTTTTATACGCATGGCATGAGCGTTAGCGTGGCCCTTATTGGGGGTAATATTGTATTTTGGTTTTTTTTGGAAAAAAAAGAGGCTTTTTTAGCCTCTCACCACCTTATTTGTTTCTCCACTAGAAGTTAGTAATGTATGCAAAATTCCATCCAGATCATTTGTCATTTAGGGTGTGTTCAACAAAGGTATCTTTTTATCAACAGGTACTTCAAGAGCTGATAAGTGATATTAGCAAAGTTTTTGTTCACTGATAAAATGTTGACCGTTTATGATGCCAGAGATGAGGGGCAGTTGTGGCCTAAAGGTTAGAGAGTCAGACTTGTAACCTGAAGGTCACAGGTTCGAGTCTCAGTACCAGCAGAGATTGTAGGTGGGGGGAGTATCTTCCACCTTCAATAACATGACTGAGGTGCCCTTGAGCAAGGCACTTAACCCCCAACTGCTCCAGTTAGTGCAGGAGCAAATGACTGTCCACTGCTCTGGGTGTGTGTTCATGGTTTGTGTATGATTTGTTTACAACTCACTGCTGTAGGTGTGCACTTGGATGGGTTAAATGCAGATCACAAATTCTGATTATGGTTACTATTAGTGGTTAGGTGGTATTAATCGTGATTCATTTTAGAAAAATGTGCGATTAATTATAAAAAATGTTTTTATTGATACACAGCACTAGTTGCTATATTTGGCAACATTGTCATGACAATGGCAGAACACTTAACTTCTTCATTACGAGTGTTCGTTCCTAGGTCCACGAGCTGGGACTCGAACTTGGGAAACCTACATGTCAGCGCACTGTCCACAAGGCTGTTTGCGCCAATGTAATTTAACATTTTAAGACTAACAACACTGTTCTGTAATCTTGTTTTTAACATAATTCACAGTTTGCTAGTGGTTACTAGTAGTTAATTATTAATTACGCGCTGTTATTGTCATTATGACTATATAAAAAATTCAACTTTGTTGAGCTTAATGATCTAAACGTAGTCCAATCTCAGCAAAATTTGGGTTGTTTCCATTTCTCATTAAGGAGGGTGAGAGCAGAAGAAAAAGTCTAAAAATAAGGGCCACCCTAATGAACACGTTTACATCTGGTATAAAAATTGGCGTTGGCTAAACCAATTAATAGTCAAGTCTAAATACAGGTACAAACTGTGTCTCAAATGTTTTTGTCATCCGTTCATTCAAGCTACATTTGGAGGTGGTAAATGCTTATGCATCCTGGGCTACAGGAAAGAACAGCCTCTTGACCTGTCAATCAACCGTTAAGATATAACAAGGGTTATAACTTTTGCTTTAAAATATATATTTTTTATTACTCAATTTGAAATGCCAACTTTAAATGTAGTTAATACAGCTGCTCAGCTAAAATGAGTATTCTGTTCATTTTGGGTTCAGTAAGGTTTTTTTTTTTTACTGAATACTTTTTTTATTCAGCAAGGATACATTAAATTAATTAGAAGTGACCATAAAAAATATTTTCGTTGTTTTAAAAGTCATTATTTGGAATAATGTTCCATTTGAAATAAATGCTGTTCTTTCTGATCATGAAAGAGTCTTGAAAAATGACCGCTTCCACAAAAATATGAAACTGTGTAATGGTTTTTAACATTGATAATAGTAATAAAAAATTATTGTGCAGCAAAATCAGCATATTAGAATGATTTCTGAAGGATCATGTGACACTGAAGACCGGAGTAAAGACTGCTGCAAATTCAGCTTTGCATCACAGAAATAAATTACATTTATAAATAGAAAATTTATTTTTGATCAAATAATGAGATGAGCAGCACAATAGATATCTTTCAAAACAAATTAAGTTGGTCTATGCAGTCCCAAAATCCCTTTACAGGAGATGCGTTTGAGACACGTGAATATTTTTTTTTTGATAAATAAAGGCATGTAATGGGAGTCTAAAACATGATTTTTCTCTCATTAAAGGAATGTTTGAGGGTCAGTTGTACCTCCAGTCCTCTGTGAGAATCTCCGAGAAGTTTCCATCGAAGCCGAAAGCTCTGAATGGGTGGAGCAGTAACAGTGACAAGATGCCACCACCTACGGTCAAATGGAAACCCCTTATCCGTAAGTTTATTACACCTCATACACACAAACAAAGAATGTGATGTTGTCAATAACACTTGTTCATTTCCTCCTAGACTCCCCGTCCCGTACTCCAGTCCTGGTGGGCTCCGAGGAGTTTGATAAATGTCTGAATAATGATAAATTCTCTCATGAGGAGTACAGTAATGGAGCTCTGTCAATACTGCAGTACCCGTATGGTAAGAACAACAGTCCTTCAATCCATTTCAACACTTGGTTTGACTGTGAACATGTGGTTTGAGAGACAATTTGAACTCATCACCTTCTTCTCTGTTTCCCAATGTAGATAATGGATACTACTTTCCGTACAGTCCTCGTTACCGTAACCGGCGTGATGAGACGGCAGTGAGTGTTCTGCTGAAGAAAGATGGAGAGGGGTCACCGATGAGAAGGAAAGACCCTGTCCTGCTGCTGCCGTGGTGGAAAGAGATTCTGGGCACCATCATCTTCTGCATCGCTGCCACCACCTACATCGTCCGCAAGTTCTTCCACCCGCCCACAACATTCGTGCGGGTAAACAAAAAGTCTCAATATACACAACATCTTATGTTTTTTTAGTGTCAAAACAATGTCAGTGAAAAGTCATGTATGTTGCTCTGTTTTAATTCATCTGTGCAGCAGCGAAAGGAGTCTGAGACACAGTGTCAAACTGACAGCAAGTTTGAGCTGGACGTTACAGAACCCAAAGACATTGTTGTCACAGAGACACGTCCTTGTGAATATGTTTCTAGGTAAGTGAGCATGCAATTGGAATTTTATATTGATGTTAATGATGATTTGGGGTCCATAGATTGTTAGGGTAATATGGTTAATTATTATTACATTTAATTGTTGATGTTAATTAAAAAATTTTTAAACCGAAATAAGTAATACTAAATGCAGATCATTATTTTTTTATTGGAGACCAACTTGAATCTGCATTTACTATTCAATGTTTCTGTTCATTAATAGTTATCAATTAATGGTACATTTAAACAAATTAAGGTTCAGCATCAATGCATTTAAATATGGATAGCAAACTGAAAATGTATTAAGAAGAAAACATTTTGTAAGTATATATAAATCGTAATTTGAAATGAGCTACGTGAGTGTTGTATAAACATTAATTATAAATTAATAACTGATTGTTAATAGATTAATTAATTGTTTGTTTAACTGAACCATCTGTTATGGTTTCTTTCTGTCTTTTTTTAGTTTTTACTTATGCCTAAAACCAAAAACTACAATTTAAGCAGTATTCCATATACACAAATATTATATAACATATATAATATACACACATATAGTATATAACATTATTTATTATGTCTTCACAGAGGAGAATGTTCATGTAAAGTTTTCCAGAGTTTTTAGATTCAGGAGGGCACCAGTTTAAAAATACTACAGGAAACTTACAACTAGTACTAGTTCAAAGAGGAAAAACCCTGAAATAATGCCTTTTTTCAAACACGCTGCATTTTCCTTTGTTTGGGCAAACGTCTCTCTCCATATTCACACCATTGGTTGAGCCAGTGTCCAGCTGAGTCAGGTTGCTCAACACATTTGACTTCCATTTTTTTACTTTACCTTTAAATGAAGACGTAACAAATGCATCTGTCAGAATTACAGTTGGAGTTTTTATTTTAAATAAGGATATTTCAAACTCATTTCCTAAAATAGTTTACACTTGTTTGCACATGGTGCATTGAGACTTGCAGTTGCTGAATGTGGAATGCACAGATGGCATCATGATCATATTTCTCAAGGGTAAATGCACAGCTATTATGACTCAAGTGCTCTTGCTGTGCAGTTTAGTTGTTGTTTGAGTTTGATTGTTTTCAAGTGACGTTTTAAATGACTAATTTATACAGTATGTAAGCGTTTTAGTAGGCTTCTCTGCACGCTCTGAGCTCAGTTGAACACTGACACACAGCTGTACTATTGTACAACATACAGTGGTGATTTAAGATCAGCAGAACAAAGTCCAAAGGAATATTTTCATAACTGATTTGTGTTTGTGTATATCAGGTACTTGACAGACTTCGAGCCAGTGCAGTGTTTGGGACGTGGTGGATTTGGTGTCGTGTTTGAGGCACGTAACCAAGTGGATGACTGCAACTACGCCATCAAGAGGATCCGTCTACCAAACAGGTATCAATCAACACAAACACTAGTGCTCCATTAAAAACATGCATTTGGGATACAGGTGTGTGTATGTTTGACTGTAATGCTGTGTTTGTGATTGTAGGGAGTTGGCTCGGGAGAAGGTCATGCGAGAGGTGAAGGCTCTAGCTAAGCTGGAACACCCAGGCATCATCCGTTACTTTAATGCTTGGCAGGAGAGCCCGCCCCAGGGCTGGCAGGAGGACATGGACAAACGCTGGCTCAAAGACGCAAGGTTCGAAACATGGCCTTGAACAGAAACCTGGTGACTTTTGATAAATACATGGTTGTTGTGGTCATGGATAGCCAGATCATTTTTTAAGTCATGATTTCCGGGCCTGTAAAAGTCATGAAAAAAATCTCTAGCGAATCAACAATTTTAAAGTTATGCTTAGTTCTTCAGTGTTTCATTGCAACAGCTCCTAAATATTCATGACAATGTCTATTAAATGATTTTTCAAAATGGCAAATGTAATGTAAATCCATCAAAATAGTGTAAATATTTTGGGAAAATTTTTTTTTAGAATTAAAACCAACAATTTTGCTGACACTTTTCTTATCAACGCTTGAAACAGCATATACATATACATACATACACATATCTGCCTTCTTTTGTTCCACAGACGTTTTCCTCTTTTGTTTTTTATCCTCCATCTCTATCGTTCTGTTGTCGCTCGGCTAATGTCCGTCATGTGCACTGAGCGCTCTCTCATGAGTAGACACGCCCCTTACTGCTGATTGGCTACAAGTTTGTTTTGTTACTCGGCCCGACTCGGTTTTCTATAGCGTTTGGGCCCACCTTTAAGCCGTAAAAACTCAAGATTGTTAATAAGAACTATTATCATTAATTGGTACCAATAATAGTTGATAGTAATTGAGCACCAAATTAGAATGGTTTCTGATGGATCATGTGACACTGAAGACTGTTGTAATGATGCTGAAAATTCAGCTTTATCACAGGAATAAATTACATCTAAACAGACATAAAAAATTCATTTTAATTAGTAATAATATCTCACAATATTACTGTTTTTACTGTATTTTTGATCAAATTGCAGCGTTGGTAAGCAGACTTGATTCAAAACCAAAATGATTAGTTGTTCCAAAATGTTGACCTATAGTGTAAATATACGTTTGCAGTATTTTTAGTATTTAAATACACATTTGTCTGTCTGTCCAATTAAATTTTTCTTAATTTATATTTTTTATTATAAAAGTAAATCTGCTTTCTCTTATTAAATCTGTAAGCAAGGGCATTAACTTAAGGATCCTGTTGTTTATTTTTTCTTCAGCGCTGCTGACTGGCTGCTGAGCTCTCCTGACCACATGGAGGCGTTCTCAGTCAAGGTTCCTGTGGCCACCCCTTCTCCAGTGGACTCCTCGTGCATGTGTGCGGCCGGTGACGACACAAGTGTGTGTGTCGGGGATCAGGTGTGTGTGGAGGGCATGGGGCCGGACAGTATGATTTCAGAGCGTGACAGTCAGGCCGACCCAGACGCTATCCTGGAGGTCTCGGATTCCCCGCACTCCTTTGAGCTCTGCCCTCCCCGCACAGTTACTCATGGCGACTGCACTTCTTCCTCCTTCGACATTGTCTTCGAGGACTCAGGCTGTGAACACCAGGACAATGACAGTGACCTCAGCGGAAGTACACCTGTGCCACCTGCGTGCCTTTCACAGTCTGGCTCCAAACCTCAGCGTAGTGCATCAGCGGGACCTCCTTCTTCCATACCTTCAAGGCCCACCTCTCTGAGCCTGGCCCCCAGCACCCCCTGTCCTGCCACGCGGCCCCCGCTCACACCTAAGGTCTACTTGTACATTCAGATGCAGCTGTGCAGGAAGGAGAACCTGAAGGACTGGATGGCTCAGAGGTGTCTGCCTGAGCTCAGGGAACACTTTCAGTGTCTGGGCATCTTCCTGCAGATCGCAGAAGCTGTGGATTTCCTGCATAGCAAAGGGCTTATGCACAGAGATCTTAAGGTTGGTGTTAAAAATGAAAACATGCTTGCATTGAGGGGTTTTTCCAATGCAAACGGTGCTTCATTTTCTTTTCTTTCTCTTTGTCTCTCAGCCATCTAATATCTTCTTCACAATGGATGACGTGGTGAAGGTGGGCGACTTCGGACTGGTCACTGCCATGGATCAGGAGGAAGATGACGAGGAGCTGAGTACTCTCACACCAATGCCAGTCTATGCCAGTCACACTGGCCAAGTGGGCACCAAACTCTACATGAGCCCAGAACAGGTCAGTTCCTGTCACTCACTGCACAAACTACACACAATTTAGTGTGAAAACAGTGCTGTTTTTTAACATAAAACAAGCCAAAGGAAAACGATGGCGGTAGATAAAACCAGCATAAAGGAGGTACCCGAGTCACATTCAAGGATTTGAATGTCAGAGAGACTTAACGTGGGTTCTTTTGACTCGGGCCAGTTATTAACCACATACTGTAGCAATATATCTAAGAGCACATTAACAGACCCCTAACAACATCCTGGTAACCATCAAGGAGGTGACATTTTTATTTTGATAAAAATAAACTATTTATTTTTCCCCTTCGTCTCTTCCTTTTCCCTCTGTAGCTGTCTGGGAATTCTTATTCTCACAAGGTGGACATTTATTCCCTCGGCCTGATTCTTTTTGAGCTCCTCTGTCCATTCCGCACCCAGATGGAGAGAGTCCGGGTAAGACCATTGTTTAGATTTTTGGAGTCTGTAAGAGTTTTGTTTTGAAAGTCTCTTATGCTTACCAAGGCTGCATTTATTTGATCAGAAATGCAGTACAAATCAAAATATTGTGAAATATTATTACAATATAAAACAACTGTTAACATAATTTATTCCTGTAAAATATTTACTATTTAAAAACATAATAATTTTTTGTAGCAATATAAATGTATTTATTTACTGTCAGTTTTGATCAATTTAATTTGCCCTTGTTGAATAAAAGTATTTATTTCTTTCCAAAAAAAGAAAGTCTGAATGCTAATGTACTTGTGTGAATGCAAGAATAAACAATTTTGAATAGAATATTTTATTCTATTGTACCGAATGATAAACATCTAACTGTTTTTCTTTCAGACTCTCACAGAGGTCAGAGCCCTGCAGTTTCCTGCTGCTTTCTGTAAGGCCAATGTCCTGGAAGTAAGTTTGTTTGTGTTTTGTTGCCTATACTGCTGGGTATTTTGCAGTGGTGGTGGGCTGGGAGGTGGAGTGAGGGACCTCACAATTGGGAAATCCTAAAGATGAACAATACTTCTAGTGCCCCCTATAGGTGCAAAGTTACAATTACAACATCAACATCTCAAGTCGAAACTGTTTTTCACTCATAAAGCAGCAGAGTGCAGTTGTCAGACCTGTTTTAGAGTACTAAATAGTACTGTATTTGTATAGTACATACCACAGCTTTATAGAAAACTCAGCACAACTCTGTAGGATACAGTTTTGTTCACCCACCATTTTCTATTGTGAGAATAAAAAATGATCTTGCCTTTTGATTATTCGTTCATATGGACCACAAAACCAGTCTGAAGTGTAAATTTTTCGCAATTGAGATTTATACATGATCTGGAAGCTGATAAATAATCTTTCCATTGATGTATGGTTTGTTAGGATCGGGCAATATTTGGCTGAGATACAACTATTTGAATATCGAATCTGAAGGTGCAAAAAAAATCTAAATATTGAGAAAATCGCCTTTAAATTTGTCCAAATGAAGTTCTTAGCAATACATATTACAAATCATAAATTAAGATTTGATATATTTACGATTAAACATTTACAAAATATCTTCTTGGAACATGATCTTTACATAATATCCTAATGATTTTTGGCATAAAAGAAAAATGATAATTTTGACCCATACAATGTATTTTTGGCTATTGCTACAAACATACCCCCAGCGACTTTTGTGGTCCAGGGTCACATATAGACAATCGTTCTCTCTCTCTTTATATGTATATATCAAGGCATTATTCCACACTCTAATATCATTGTTAAGATTCTATATGATTTTATCAGTACAATAAAGTGACTGCTTAAGAAAATGTTATATTATTGTAAATGATGTATTGAAATGGTACTGTTAATGTTGCCATGACCATGAATATAACCATTGTTGCTGATAAGGCATTAAAACATAAAATCAATATTTACCATTATGTTTATATTTCAGGCTCAGATGGTGTACTGTATGCTGTCCCGAGTGCCTGCGGAGCGGCCAGAGGCGTCAGAGATCACAGAAGCCCCTATATTCCAGGAGCTGGAGGTGCCCTGCAGAATCCGACAACGCACTCGAACATACAGCGCTTCATCTGCAGGACGTCCGTCGCGACAGATATCCTCCTCAAACTAGAACTCCCACTCAAAGACAGACACATACTGTGCCTCATCTGCGGGATGACAAACACAACCAGTCACCACCTCTTAGAACGCACATCAGTCAGACACTATCGTACAGATCAACTGAGCCCAACTAAACAACAGATCATTCCACAAACCTCTACAACTGGAACCAAACACATCCTAACCATAAAGCAAGCTGCCCGCTGTGGCGTTTTTGCCAAGGGCGTTCGCTGATTTACAATAAGCCCCCATCGCATTTCTTTCAACTCATCGTTGACCAATCCTATGATTACCCCCCCCACACACACACACACACTTGCTGTAGAAGGAGAGTTAATGCTAATGAATGCTAATGAATGACCTGCCTTTGGACGCCGTTCACTCTGCATGTCTTAAACAGGAAGTCGTGCGACGCGTGCTTTCCTGTCCGAATGGAAAATTGTACGAGTACTTTTTCTCCTCTAATGTAAATAGGCTTAAATAATAAGCAAGAGAGGCTTTGTGTGCTTTAAAGGTGCTCGTTCAAGACCGAACGCACAAGTTCAGAGGCATAGCCACTCGCTGTTACAGTGTTAGTGGTTTATGTGCACAGTACTGATGAACGTGAATCTGCGTGTGACTGAGCGGACGACGTGGAAATACTCAAACTGCCTTTAAGCTGGACTCGTGAGACACGAATGACACGTTTGTGATGATGGTCAGTATGAGACTTAGAATTGAGTGATTTGAAACTGAGACTTTGAACATCATTCTGTAAAATACTTCATGTCATTAGCAGCCAGAAAAGTAGTTTTATTGTATTTCAAATCATTTTGAAACACAAATTGATACTTTTTCTTAAAAAAAAAACTGAATAAGAAGTGCTTTGACTAATTACACAATAAGAATGAATACAGCTGGAGGAATCGCTTCGACCAAATATTCAGCACACACCCTTAATTGTAACATATCAGGTAATTACTGATTGTATGATTTTTCTAACGATTTTGATTAGAGGGACTCCATTTTCTTTTGTATATGATGGAATTTTCTGTATAGTAACTGCTTTTTACAACTTTTTTTTTTTCAATTTCTGTGGACTATTTTCCTAAGAGTTATTTGAGAGAATGGCGATAGAGTGGATCTTTACGGTCTCTGATGGAGGATTTGATCTCTGTGGTCGTGTTAAAGAGCACCGGGTGCCTCTGTACCTTCAGGAGCCGCTTCTGTATGTTTCTGTTATGCTGCAGAACGGACATGAGATTATGACCTTTGACCCTTAATCATGAGGAATGCGTCCTGTAATCCACGCCAGGGACCACGTGTGAACCCTTCAGCTTTTAACCTGTATCTGTGAACCCGACCCAGTGAAGACAGCAACGAGTGCTGATCCAGTTTGTTCAGATCACTGTGGCAAATCCTTCCAATAGATCCTTCCCTGCCTAATGATCTTCTTCAGTCTCTTGGTTTAAATCGGTTTTCTTCATGCCTGTTTCATTGTTGTTCAATGTAGCATTTGATTCTGACAATTCTGTTCCTCCAGTGTTTTTCACACATTTAGTTTTTTTCCGTGTGACTATTGACTATCCCCGTTTCATATTCTTTTGCCCAGCCATGTCTCCTGCCATCTATGTAAATATTTGTATTTGTTTTTATTTATGTTGAGAACAAAAATCAATCCGTTGGATTGGTTTGAGGTATAAATAAGGTATATGAATGCACTTCATCCAGTGGAGTGCGTTGAATTATTGTGACTTCTTACAAGTCAGAATTTAATAAACGTTCTATGATGTTTGTAAAAGTGCTTTTTTGTCAATTTTAAGGATGCACTTTTTTTTACTGCAGTTTCCTGCTATAAGACATGTTTTATATTATGCTTTTCCAAGAATCTTTTATAGCACAGTGAAACACATTTTTGTAAATGTTGTTTCACTTTTATTTTTTTAAGTTTCTTTGTTTGACATGCTGAATATGAAAAATCACATTACTTTTTGTGTATCATTAAAAGCGCCCATGGAAACTTAAAAAAAAATTGACAACTTATACAAGCTAACCTGTTATTCCTCATGCATAATACTGAGCTCACAACAGTTTAACATAAACACGTACCAAAGTGAGTCCAACACTTCAGAAGTGTACATTGGATGAGTTCTGTCCTTTGTGACTAGTCCCACAATGTTCTGGAATGGTCCTGAAAGCACTAGAATATTCCAGAATGTTATAGAAACTTGTGGAATCTTCTCATCCTTGCAAAAAGCAAAATATCTTGCAAAAAAAAAGCAAAATTAGTAAAACAAAATGTATTTGTACTAAACCAATGTTTCATGATTATTGATAAAAGTTCTCAAATTTATCAGACCTAAATATTGATGCTACGTGAAAATAAACAATACCATAATAATCATTACAGAAGAACTCTAAAAACATTAAATGAAACGAAGTTGTTACATTGTGTGCTAGTATATTAGATGATAAATGCCACAAGGGAACGCTGTTGAGCTGTAGTTAGATTCTCTACAGACGCTAATGAACTGTTGATGCACCAGCATGAGGAATGGAATTGAAATATTATCACATACAATTTGATATGATGATAACTCTGGAAATATTTGTAGAGAGTTGTGCTTGCTTTTATATTTTTTTGTCACAATCACGTAAATATCCTACAGAGAATAACACCAACTGCATTGTACATATATTATAATATTGCTTAATTCCTAAAATATTTTATATTATACCTAATGTTTATATAATTTGCTCTGGGTCATTTATCCCAATTACTGGATTAAATTCCGCGCTCTTTATCAATCAGTGCGTACTTCCGCATCTCGCAAAAACTCGTCATTTCCGGGTGTCAATATGCGTCTCGGTACTGCAACGATAAGCATCGGTAAGATGTGAACGGGAAGAAACGATAATACAATCTGCCTCCAAAACGACAGCACGGGCCGCCGACCGCATCGACGACACCGTCATTCTTTGTCTTCCGTCATCCGCTAGTGACTAGCAACGGGTTCACCGCCGACTGTCAGCCGTATCTGCGCGAATGGCCGCGGAGCTTCGGAGGGCCCTCGGCCGGGGCCGGTGTCTGACACTCGGTCTGGCTCGCGGAGGCCTTCACGGCACCGTACTGCGATCTCTTCTCTTCATCACAGCCCTCAGTGGACTGGTCCGTCTCCCTGCGGCCACGGAGGCGAAGGAGTGCGATAAGCCGTGCTTGAACGGCCAGTGTAACACCGCCAGCGGCGCGTGTGTGTGCGAGCCGGGATGGGTCGGGGAGCAGTGCCAGCACTGCGGCGGCCGCTTCAGGTGAGACAGACGGTTCTTATTCCCAGCTAATGCTCGTGACATTGACACCAACGAAGCTCTTTCAGAGCACGCTGGAACTTTTGTCATAGCTTGGTTTATGTGTGGTAATATTAACAAGGTATCGTGAAGGCTCGTCTTGAATATATACGACCTGCGCTGTCTAGTATCTGATATTGGCGTCAGAAGCTGGTTCAATTGTGATTTCGTTAGAGAGCATGAAGCCCTCAAAGTTTGTATAGGCTATATATAATATTTGGTGGGGGTCCTGTGAAGTGTATATTGTATTATATCTTATAGAAATGTGACCACAAAACCGAGTCATAAGGGTACATTTTTCAATCTGAAAGCTGAATAAATAAGCTTTCTATTGATGTGTGTTTAGGATAGGACAGTATTTGGCCGAGATACAAGTATTGTAATATCCGAGGGTGCAAAAAAATCAAAATATTGAGAAAATTGCCTTTAATATTGACAAATGTTCTTAGCAAAGCATATTACTAATCAGGAATAAAGTTGTGATATATTTACTGTAGGAAATTTACCACATATCTTTAAGATTTTGATCATTTTAAACCATACAGTGTATTTTTTTTGGCTATTGCCGTGTTACTTATGACTGGTTTTGTGGTCCAGGGTTACAAATACTTTTTAACAGCTTTTTCAAACATTTTAGTAACCACAAAGGATACAATTTAAGATTTTGTCATTTAATTATCATTTTATTTATGAAAGTATGTAACAAAAAAAAGTTTTTTTAAATAATTGTGTAATTTAAATATTTAATACCAAAAAACAACTGGTTTGCACGAGCCGATTGGGCCCTTAAAAGTTTTGCTCCTTGAAATGTTGCAATGATGAATATTTTCGCTGAATATTTCGTGCTCTTGTCATCAATTATTGTTATAGTTTATCATGACTAGAGTCTGTTGTGTCATACTTATTTGGTACTGTACTTGGACTGTAAATATCTCCATAACAGTGGCTTAAATGGCAATGAACATGGTTTCATTGGAATGTTAATTTTGCCTCATGCTGCTCCATCATGGGATGCGACCCACTGATGGGCAAAGTCTGGCAGAGACACTGGCTACATTGGAGGCGTTGGGTCATGTGGGGTGAATCAGGCTCCAAATGGCTGCGATGAGACTGAAGCCAAATGATCATGTGGTGTCAATCATGAATCTAACACAGCCACGCTGGAGGCAGAGACCGTTCCTAACATTCTGCCATTTCATCTCATTTCAAGTATGTTCCTGTCCTGCTAATAAGCAGGAATAAACTCTATGGAACGCAGTCTAAATTCACTGCTAGCTCTGCTTTTCTGTGTAGATTTCTGCAAAGGAAATGCATATTGGGGGAACACGCATAATCAGAGTAATATATTAATATTCCATTATTTTGACACTCATCACAAGTTCTTTCATAATCCGACTCATGTTATGTGATGTTTAATCACTGATATTGTGCAGTGATCAGACCCTGTTGATAACTAAAAGAAACCTACATTTCAGTAATTGAAATAAAGCAGAAATAAAATCAAATATAAATAGCAGACTAAAAACAAAAGAAAACAAAAGTTAGAAAAGCTTGCTTTAGCAACTTCCTGTAATATGTTTAAGTTGTACTAAAACTAAATAATTAAATGTTTTTAAGTTAAATAGATGTGTTTTAAAAAATATTAATAAAAGTGCAATACAAATTACCAAAGCACATAATGCACTTGCTAAAACTTCAACTAAAATAAAATGAAAACAGAATATGTAAAACCAAAAGCTATTTTAAGATGATAATAATAAGTACTTTAGTAGTATGAATAATACTCAATAACACTGATAAGATGATGTTGGATGTGTGACTTTGATATGGAGAGAGGCATTGTGTATGAGACATGCGTTGCATCTGAAATCAGATACTTCCCTACTATATAGTACGTGAAAAACAGTACACAAACAGAAAATGATGTTCCGAATTCATAGTATCAAAAAAACAGTATGCAAAAAGTACCTGCATGACCCACTACTTCTGAGGTGCGCATTTGGTGGTTACTTTACTGTCCCATGAGGCCATAGGAGAGGATTTATTCATGGCATTGAAAAGAAAGAAAGTGACGTGACATGCAACCAAGTAGGGTGACCCATACTCAGAATTTGTGCTCTGCATTTAACCCATCCAAAGTGCACACACAGCAGTGAACACACCCGGAGCAGTGGGCAGCCATTTATGCTGCGGCGCCCGGGGAGCAGTTGGGGGTTCGGTGCCTTGTTCAAGGGCACCTCGTTGTGGTATTGAGGGTGGAGAGAGCTCTGTACATCACCCCCACCTACAATTCCTGCAGGCCCGAGATCGCAACAGACACTTATAGGTCATGTGACATTTAAAAAGTGATGATTGTAGTATTTTCTGTATTTTTTAAATATCATTCATACTATGTAGAACATACGTTTTTATCGGTTGTGAATTATTCAAAATTCAAATGTAGTACCTACTCAGTACGTGATTTTGGATGCACCAATGCTGTTTTTAGATGGTGCCATGCTTAGGTGATTCTACTATCATTGTTTTACAATGCTTCTGTAAATTGACAAAGGTGAAATCATGTTTATTGGACATTTTTTTCATAATTTTTGAGATATCATGGTCCTTGGTATGTAAATATGCCAATCATTCAGTGTCACAGTATATTTCATAGTAATGCCATACTACTTTTTAGTTATGAGTGCTGTATGTGCGAAAGTGAATACAGAAGCTGTGTCTTTGTACATACTGATTTTATTTCCTTCCATTTAATACGAATCTATAAAAAAGTTCTATCCCAGAAATCACAGAACGAGAGGATGTGTATCCTGACTGAAAGCCTTGATGTTGTATGCTGCTTGTCTTCTAATTTGCCGGCCCATTCATAATTCTGTAACATAATTATCAGCAACATAATCTGCTTTAGTAAATGGCCTCTTTTTAGTGCATCATTTGGTGAAGTACAGAAGCCTGACTGTTTTCCCACAACCAACCGCAAACACATGAGTCCATTCCTGCCCCAGAATGTCGCCCTGACAGGACACTGCCTTTCTGCTGAACATCATCTGATGGTTTGTTCTGTTAAACCGTGCAGTAGCTCACGCTAAGTGCTTAGTCTCTCAGCAGCTCCGTCTGCACTTAGCAAGTCTTATTCTCAGCAGACCCAGGTTTGAAGTCACTTATGGCAGACGGGCATTTCTGGCGTTCGCTCTGCTGTCTTGTCTTCTATCATCATAAAAGCTGAATAGAGACAACTGCCAAACTGACAAGAAAAAAGCACAACAGCTCAATTATTCTGCAATCTTCTGCCCATTATTGAACCCGTATGCTTTATTTGAAGAAATACATGATGTGATTTTAATTGTTAATGATTCTAATGGGAGATTGTTGAATGATGATCTAATCGGCTGGGTGGAAGATTGCTGTGCTCCGTCGAGAATCGTGTCTTGCGTATGTGTGTTTGTCACAGCTGTCTGCTGGAGAGTGTATGTGCAGCTCCCACAGGATTGTGGGTGTGTTAATGAACTGTTTTTCAATGTTAACAAAGCTCCTTGAGACTGTAGTTAGGGGCTTGGGTACCTCGTCACCACACAATGCAGCGTAGCTACTATTGCCACACAAAAACACAATTCTGCCAGAGTGGGAGTTTCTTAGATTCTGTAAAAAATGACAGCATTTTAAAGGGATAGTTTACACTAGTGCATTTTCATTTTAAAACTGCGTTTTAGAATGAAAACGATTCCCGTTTACACTGGCGTTTCCGCTGCGTTTCAGAAACGATCTTCGTGTACTCTACACAACCGAAAACGCATGTTACGTGACCATTCATGCAGCTACAACTATAGATATGTATAGGTAGATTCCCTATTATTTAGATGGCGGATGCGTCTGCATGCTTGGAGCGGTCGAATGGGGAATCTACCCATACATAACTACATAACTATGGGTACAACACTGAGCATGATGTTATTGTTTACACGGTCGTCAAGGATACGCAGAGCGAATGTGGGCAGCCTTTGTGTTTTCAAAAGTCTCCGTTTTCAACCTCGAAAACGCCGGAGTAGTGTAAACGATAGGCGTATCCGTAGCAAAAGTTCATGAGAATCTGAGTTAGTTTCCGTTATCAACATTGCTTGTGAACCTAGTGCAAAGCTTCACGCACTGTGCTTGTGCTTTCACTATTGATCCTTGAACCTTGATGTGAGACACGCCTGTTATTTAATTCCCATTTATACTTTTACTGAGGGCTTTTAAACTTTATATAATTGCTAAACTGTAGGTGATTTATGTTTGTCTTTTATAATAACCTGTCCCTTTAGGTGTATGTGCGTGCGTTAGCAAACGTTGTTCGATTGGTTTCATAATGCTGTGTCTATCGTACACAGGCTAACCGGATCCTCAGGCTATCTCTCAGATGGACCAGGAAACTACAAATACAAGACCAAGTGCACATGGCTTATTGAGGGACAGTGAGTATTGGCCTGAAAATGAAACACTTTCTCAGATTAGAGGTCTGAACGTTAAGCCTGAACCTGGCCTGTTAACTAGACCTTGTGTCCTCACCTGACCTTACCAGTAATGTTACATTTTACATTTTGGCTTAACTCAAAATAGATTACTTTTTTATCACTCGATTAAACTGGAATACTCTTACACCCCCAGGCATTTGTATAATACACATGTTTTGATTTATTACAAATCTAAACCATTTGTCAGGTCCTGTCAGGTTTAACGAAACTCTATCAGATACTTAGTATTTATGTGGGTTACGGTGGTTGATGTTTGTTTTCTTGACAGGCCGAACTCAATCCTGAGGCTTCGCTTTGAGCATTTTGCCACCGAGTGCAGCTGGGATCACCTGTATGTGTATGATGGAGACTCCATATACTCTCCTTTACTCGCTGCCTTCAGGTATTCTCATAATTTCTCTTTATTTCTGTGCGTGTGCATGTGTGTGGTGTGCGTGTGCGTGTGTGTGTGTGTGTGTGAGGTGTAAACAAGAGGAGGGAGGTGGCCAGGTAATGACCTGTTAATCCAGGATCAGATTAGAATACGGGAATTTCTGCTGGTGCCGCTGTGCTTCTCCAGCTCTCAAGCTCCTTATAATACATCAGACACTGATTTTGAACACAAGCATCCTGTGTGAACGTCCACTAGGAAATATAACTACGCTCTGGTGGAAATACCCTGATATATATGTGCTTTCCATGATTAATTGATTCTTCAACCACAAGTGTTTTATAACTGGATCAAGTGTGCCGCATTTGACTGGTCAACGTGATCTTAACATCGTAGTTTTTATTTTATTTTAAAGAAATTAATACTTTTTCAGCAAGGATGTATTAAATTGATCAAAAGTAAAAGTAAAGACATTTTTAATGTTAAAAAAGGTTTTTATTTGAAATAAAGGCTGCTCTTTCAAACTTTCTAAAATGTATGTTTTTTTTGTGAAGGAATTATTTTCCTTTCCAGAAAGAATGCATTAAATAATATTTTAAAGTATAAAAAACAGAAAGCCGTTATTCTTAATTGTAATAATATTTCACAATAGTACTGTTTCACTGTATTTTTGATCAAATAAATGTGTCCAGGTTAAGCAGATAAAAAAAAAGACTAAAATAAAAATGCTACCACCAAAATGTTTATTTATTTACATTTTTTAAAGTGGAGAAAATTACATATAGTCATCTGATATTTAGACTTTTTGGTCAGCTGGATTTTTTTGATTGATGATAGATTGCTCTAATTTGAAAGCAAAAAAATAGACTGATTGATTACCCCTCAGGTGAGCCTGCAAGTCTAAGTATGAACTTGGATAGTGACACTAATAGTTTGTACAATCTACAAAACCCTAACACTTTTTAAAAAGCCCATTATAAAGAAAGTGCATACACTCACCAGCCACTTTATTAGGTACACCTCTTCAATTGCTTGGTAACACAAATTGCTAATCAGCCAATCACATGGCAGCAACTCAATGCATTTAGGCATCTAGATGTGGTGAAGTCGACTTGCTGAAGTTCAAACCGAGCATCAGAATGGGGAAGAAAGGGGATTTAAGTGACTTTGAACGTGGAATGGTTGTTGGTGCCAGACGGGCTGGTCTGAGTATTTCAAAAACTACTGATCTACTGGGATTTTCACGCACAACCATCTCTAGGGTTTACAGAGAATGGTCCAAAAAAGAGAAAATATCCAGTGAGCGGCAGTTGTGTGGACGAAAATGCCTTGTTGATGTCAGAGGAGAATGGGCAGACTGGTTAGAGATGATAGAAAGGCAACAGTAACTCAAATAACCACTCGTTACAACCAAGGTATGCAGAATACCATCTCTGAACACACAACATCGTCGAACCCGAACCGGATGGGCTACAGCAGCAGAAGACCACACCGGGTGCCGCTCCTGTCAGCTAAGAACAGGAAACGAAGGCTACAATTCACAGAAGCTCACCAAAATTGGACAATAGAAGATTGGAAAAACGTTGCCTGGTCTGATGAGTCTCGATTTCTGCTGCGACATTCAGATGGTAGGATCAGAATTTGGCGTAAAGAACATGAAAGCATGGATCCATCCTGCCTTGTCTCAACGGTTCAGGCTGGTGGTGGTGGTGTAATGGTGTGAGGGATATTTTCTTGGCACACTTTGGGCCCCTTAGTACCAATTGAGCATCGTTTAAACGCCACAGCCTACCTGAGTATTGTTGCTGACCATGTCCATCCCTTTATGACTACAGTGTACCCATCTTCTGATGGCTACTTCCAGCAGGATAATGCACCATGTCACAAAGCTCAAATCATCTCAGACTGGTTTCTTGAACATGACAATGAGTTCACTTTACTCAAATGGCCTCCACAGTCACCAGATCTCAATCCAATAGAGCACCTTTGGGATGTGGTGGAACGGGAGATTCGCATCATGGATGTGCAGCCGACAAATCTGCAGCAACTGCGTGATGCTATCATGTCAATATGGACCAAAATCTCTGAGGAATGTTTCCAACACCTTGTTGAATCTATGCCACGAAGAATTAAGGCAGTTCTGAAGGCAAAAGGGGGTCCAACCCGGTACTAGCAAGGTGTACCTAATAAAGTGGCCAGTGAGTGTAGACCCTCTACTAGATTACAATTAAGTGAGAAAGCACTGAAGCTATTAAATCAGTTGTGTTCTCTGTCAGCAGAGGTAGGAAGTATTCAATGTTCTTCTCTTTCATGTTCCAGTGGTTTGATTGTTCCTGAGAGCTACAGCAATGAGACTGTCCCAGAGGTGGTGGCACAGTCTGGTTTCGCCCTGCTGCACTTCTTCAGTGATGCTGCGTATAATCTCACCGGCTTCAACGTCTCCTACAGGTAAGCTTTAATTCCTGGACCGAAACAGACTGATGCTCACAGCAGTGCTGGAGTTCTGTTCCAAAACCTAGTGAGCTGCTTGCTTTGACAGCGTCTTAAGGCATTGTGGGCACACTTTCATTAATGCAACTGTTCCAGACGGTAGACAGCAACATTATGCTGCCTTCAAAAATACCTCAATATTGTATTTATGCTAAGGCAGTATTGCATGCATGCATTGTCAGTGAAATCCAAGATGGCAAACGGACTGAAAAGTATCTATAGAAATTGATTTGGTTTAATCAATATAGGCCACTTTATTTAAAATTTGCCAAAATTCATGCAACTTATAATATGTGTACACTACGGTTCAAAAGTTTGGACTCAGTAAAATTTAGTTTTTTGTAAATTAATAATTTTATTAAGCACGGATGCATTAAATTGATCAAAAGTAACAGTAAGTTAATTTGTAATGTTGCAAAAGATTTATATTTCAAATAAAGTGTTATATTTTCATTATTTGAAACAATGTATCCTGGTTTCCAAACAAATTTTAAGAAATGTTTCTTGAGCAACAAATCCGCGTATAAGAATGATTTCTGAAGGGTTATGTGACACTGAAAGCTCACTAGGTTTTAGAACGGAGCTTTTTACTTGTAAACAGGCGTGTTACTGTCTTGGACTTTGAAGCTTTAACCTTAATGTATAACTTGTAAACAAAGCTTCCCTGACCTATGAACACTGGGTTATTTAAGAAGGTGTGTTTATAAGGAAGGTGTCTTGAAATCACATACATGGCTGCTTTTGAATGGCCAGCACTTTGCGTTGTGGCTGCATAATGGTGTAGTTACATCATCCACGAGCTGGGGCAGGGTCTGGTTTTGCTGCCCATGGCTCTTGAAGAGATCTGAGGATTCTGGGTAATGTGAATGTGTCGTCCACCCAAAATGGATTTTTTTATAATTTGCTCTGTGTTGTCATGTTCTCACTCTTACATCATTCCTGTGCAACTTCCTTTGCTCTGTGGAACACAAAAGGAGAAGTTTGCAGTGCTGACATTTCAAGTCAAGTTATTGTTAAAGCCTCTTCAAAAATATAGTGGAAATTGTTTCACCGAGTCTGTATTGCAAATCAAAGATGCACTTCACAGGATAAATTGCATTCTTCTGTATACACTGAGTATATGCTGAGTCTTATATGGTAATATTAATGTTTGTGAAAGAAGTCTTTTTTGCTCACATTGACAGCATTCATTTGATAAAAAAACTCAAATATTATAGGAATTAAAAATAACTGTTCTTATTTTAATATACTTTAACATGTAATTTATTTCTGTTATGGCAAAGCTGAATTTTCATCATCATTACTCCATTCTTTAAGAAATCTTCAGAAATCATTCTAATATGCTGATTTGATGCTCAAGAAACATTTCTTATTATTATCAATTCTGAAAAAAGTTGTGCTGCTTAATATTTTGGTGAAAACCATGATGATTTTTTTCAGGATTCTTTGTTAAACAGAAAATTACCAGAAAACAAAACGGTATTTCAAATAGAAATCTTTTGTAACAATATAAATATCTTTGTCTCTTTTTGTCATTTTAATGCATTGCTAGATTAATATATATATATAAAAAATCCTACTGTCCCAAAACTTTAGTAGACAATATATACCGTAATAAATGATACTAAATGCAGTACAAAAGAAGAAACAGTAGGTGGAAAGTAATGCTAAACATCATTGGTTCTCGCTCGCTCCATGATTGATCTTAAAACGTCAAGTTTAAATATGAATACGATTCTACTGGAGTTCTACTTCTTCTTTTGAGTTTCACTTACCAAAAAGTCAGACAGATCTGGAAAAACCAGAGAGTGAGTAAATGCTGAGCCATTTTTGCTTGGACTGTCCCTTTAAGGCTCTGTGCGCTAGAGAACAAGAGCGAGAACAAGAAAATGCAGGTCAGAGTAATTTAAGAAGAGCGGGACAGAGGAAGCGCAGATGTCTTTGACCTCGGTGTCTGTGGCAGGGTCTGCTCCTGTGAAGTCCTGACAGTGACTGCGGCGGTTTCTATAGAGACTGCATTTACAGGGACACAAAAAACACTGGAGTGCAGTATCAATAGAACATCAAACACCAATCCTGACACACACAACACCGCATAAAGCTGAAAGACTGATGCTAGACTGCCTGTTATTCTCATCCTGTGTTCAGCTGTAGAGGGGAGTGAGCTGCCTACTAATGCGGCTGTTCAGGCTAATGCCAGTACAGGTTGTATTGAAATAAACCGTTTTCACCTCAATCGAGCTCTTCCCTCAGTTGCTTGTTACATACCTTTGAGCTACAAAAGCAATTATTAACTTAAGATGACATTCAAATATTAACCACTCGTCTCATGTAAGTTTATATTTGGTTGTTGTAAATCCTTTATGGACAGGGCAATGTGACACAGCTCTGCAGTTCCATGTGTCGCTGAATCTGTGTACTGCAGCTAAATCTGAATCAAGATATTTTGAGCCTAGATTAAATGTCCGTTGTATAGCCAGACACTGTTTTATAGGGGAAATGGGCAGACAATATTGGCAACATCTAATGTCTACGGAGTATAATGTCTAACTCCGTGCTGGAAAAGGTAAATGCCCAAGCAAACAGTGTAACAATAGGCTTACATAAGGTGTGGGTGCAAGGAAAATCTGTAATAATATAATAATATCAGGGCTTTTGTCTGTACCATATTACAAAATTAGTACAAAACAACATTTGTAGGTTGACTATCTGAACAGTGTTATTATAGCATTCATATTAAATTATAGTATTTATTTATTATTTACTTTTGAATTATATTTTTACATTTTTGTTTCGTTTTAATTTTAGCTTTAGTACTTTAACTTTATTTGATGATCATTTGAAATGTTACCTTGGCAACTAAAATACAATTGTTTTCACTGCATGACATATTTATTTAAGCAAAATGTATATTTTTCTTTATATTTCAGCTTTTTAAATTAATAAATTATTTGAATAGTTTTGGTCAGCAACAGGGCTGAAAAATATATCAAAATAATGCATATTACAAGGACTTCCAACAATGGAATGATTTTAATACTTCAGAAAGTTTCTCATATCATTTGAAGCTTTTTAATGTATTTAAATGCAATTTAAATTTATTTTAATTTGCATGCCAACTCACTTATTATTTCACAAAATCACACAATTATTATCAGGTTATCACATGTTCCATTAATGTCATACAGCTCTATCAGAACATTGCTCTCGTAGAGCAATCTGTCATATCTCCTTCAGTCTTGTCTAACGGTGTGGGGCTATCTGAAATAAGCTGTTAGCAGGAAATTGTTGTCCAAACAATGTTTATAATTTACATTTCACAGGTATATTCTCCATCTGTAAATGTTAGAAAGCCATGTAAATATTTCCATTTTGCTCTCGGAAGTGCATGAGCTTTTCTCAAGCTAAACTTCACAGACTTGATTTAGAACGAGCGCCGCCGCGCGCATGTGCGCTAAACAGACAGAGCGCAATAAAATAGGAGCGCAATAACTGACTAAAATATACATCGCTGAAATATTTGTAGTTGGACAATAAATGTCACATATGTCGAATTTTAAACCTACAAGTAAGTGTATTTGTATGATAGCACTAACTGTAATGTGGAAATTAAAATAGCCTTTTTACTCAATTAGTCTGTTTTTTTATTTTTTTTTTTTTTTTAGTAAATTTTACTTCTGCTTTAAAAGCATTATTTTTGTTTTTAGATTGCAATGTTAGAATGTAATGTGATTTTTAACCTTTTTTTGCACATGCTTACATTGACTTTATTTGTTTAATTCAAATACATAATACCAAGATATATACCGTACACCGCAAATCAGCCCAAAAATACTGAGATATAGATTTTTGCTCATATCGCCCAGCCCTAACGTTGTCCATGCTGGCAAATAATAATAGCCATTCCACGTGAATTATATAAATAATTTTAATAGCATGGCCATTTAAAACCAGAGGGTCTACCATGCGCATAGTAAAGCAATCGCAGGCAATCCTTTTGGGAGGGAATTAATGTAAACACAGACAATCGGATACCAGTCGTGTCTAAAGTGAATGTAAACAGATGGGCCAAAAAATCAGATATGGTCAAAAGATCCGATTTGTGCATTAAGACATTAAGTGTAAACGCAGCCTCTGTGTCTTTCTGCTCTTCCCAGGTTAAATACCTGTCCCAATAACTGCTCGGATCGTGGGGAGTGTCGTGTGGGGAATTCCAGTGACTCTGTGCAGTGTGTATGTGAGGACAACTGGAAAGGAGAGGCCTGTGATGTGCCCTACTGCTCCTTTGACTGTGGCTTTCCTCTGCGGGGACGGTGTGACCGCGTCGCCAAACGCTGCCAGTGCAAACCAGGATGGCAAGGTAAGTTATCGCTTGGCTCAAGCAAAGGAATGACAGAAAGCTACTGGACAATCATGCTTCTAACAGAGAGTTAATTTATGAACAAGATTGATTCATTTCAGGACTGCATTTTGAGAGTGAGTTCGGTGACAATCATCACACATTGCTCACATTGACCTTTTATTAATAACATAGATTGAACATTTATTAACTTGCGTTTTGTGAATTGATGAGATGTATTCCAGTGTTATGCATGATGTCACCATCTTTGATATTTACTTTTAGTCACTATTGCTATGGTTACAGCTGCTGTTCACAGCTATCGTGAGAATGACATGAGTTATTTGTACAGTCTATACATTAGCAGCTTGAATACTGTATGTAAGCTCTATGACGTTAAGAGACATTCACAAAGGAAGCTGTTCATCATCAAATTTGTTTATAAATGTTTTGTAATTCGCTCACAGTTCTGGGAAGTTGTAAATGTTTTTTTTGGGTTTAAACTAATTGTTTCCTGGCTCTCTTCCTCTTTGCCTCGCACAGCGCTGGCTACTCTCTGCTCGCCTCCTCTTTGCTTGAAAGACGGGACACTTGAAAGACGGGACGGTGCTGATACGGTTTGCGCCAGGAACAGCTTGTGAACAGCTTTGTGATTCTTATACTTCGCTTGATTGTGATCAGCTCTGATAAGCCAAATGTGTAAAAATACAGGTACATTTTAGCACATATAAACGACTTCAAGTTGGTACATAGTGCTAGATGTCTAAATCATGCCTGTACCAAAATAGAACAGAGATAGGCTGCTGTGAGTTATGTGACCAAAGTTAATATTTAAGATAAGCAAAAATGACTTGGTAAGAAGAAGCAGTAAGTTTGTAACTACAGTGGTTACTATAATGAATTTGTGTATTCAAAAATGCCTCGTTTATCATTTATCCTCATATCATGTATATTAGCACCTCCTAAAATGTCTTTTAATTATTGATTTTAATGTTTTACTCCTATCCCAAAACCCAGACTTTACATTTTTGCTATTAAAAATCAATCATAAAAAAGTTATATGATGCTCTAAAGAAAGAGCTAAATAATAATTGACCATTTCTATGTTTATAGGTTGAAAATAATCTATAGCAATTTTTCAGACATGGTTATTCCACAGTTGTGGCGTCATATGATGTGTGCAGAAAATGTATAGAATATTTTATTGTGTATCATTCCCAATCAAGCTGCTGTTAAACATTATTTAATTTTATGTGTTTAGGATGCATAAAATGCTAGCTATGAAATTTACCTTTCGACTTTTTTCAAGGATATTAAAAAAGTTAATTTTCTAGTTGTCGGCTCAAAATGCCCATAGTTGAAGAAACACCCAGTTACTCAAAGACTCTACTGTGTTCACCACCTCAAACTCAATAATTATTTGATTCTATGGCAGTGCTTTATTATAAAATCAAAATATAGCCACGAGGACTGTGAAATATTAAGAAAAGTGCACCAGGTTAGAATCAGCTACAATAAAATGGCATATTATTATTATAAACTTTATTTAACCAGGAAAGAAAACGCCCTAAGATTACGGTCTCTTTTATAGGAGTGTCCTGGCCAAGTTTACAAGTACATATAACATACAGTACACAATAAAATACTATGCAAAGAAATCTCGCTAAAGAGACAGCCATTAGAAACATTTGAAAATCTCCAGGTCTTTCTCCAAACCACACAAAAGTGTTTTAAAATATCTAAAAGGCACCAACTGATTTAACCTTAAATGAATTGAAGAAAATTCCAGTCTGAAGGGGCAGCATATTTAAAAGCCTTAGTACCACCAGCAAATGTAGTTCTAGCAGAAGGTACATTGAGATTATAATACATTTGTGAACGCAGTGAATAACTCCCAACTGTTTTTTGTTGAATCAAACAACAGAGATACTGTGGTAAAAAAAAAAAGTTGTCTTATATATTATTAGGTACCAATGCATTTTTCTTCGAAAAGCAAGAGAGGACGAAGCAACTCTACTGTATAATACACGATAATTTGTTAAATGTTTACAATCAGTGATAAACTATAAGGCACCATGATACACAGCATCTAAAGAGGAAAGAAAATGGTTAATGTTGGTACACTATATCCCCGTAGTCAAGAATTGGTAAGAATGTTGCTAACAAGACATAAAACCCTACATTTTTGTTTCAAATAATTAATATGTGAGCCCAAATAGTACGTGTTATCGATTTATAATGCCCAGATATTTATTCTGACAGTAAAGTAATCAAATTTCCTTGCTATGTCCGGAGGGCAATCTGACAGATCTAGAATTTGATAACATACATTGAGTTTTCTCAACATTTAAAACCAACTTTAGAGTATAAAACCTTGCTTGAATAATATCAAAAACAAATGAAAGAAACATATGAAAGAAATGTGCTCCCCCTTACAACCAATAACTGTTGAGGGCGCTGCTGCTGTTTTGACTCTATATATTACATCACCAAGTCTGAGGTTTCATAATTGTGAGTTTCTTACTTGTAATTGCAAGGTCCATGAAGACATGAACTGTTTTTAATTTTAATTATGGTAATTATGACAAGCAGCCACCAAACCTCAATTTTAGGCAGAGCACTGCTGCCCAGAGCTGTGAAGGTGTCTCTCTCTCTCATATCTGAGCTCTATACATCTCTGTCTCCTCTCATGTGGAAGTGTGTAATCACCAACAACCGGTTGAGCCACACTGACTCATGTTTCAAGTTCCTCCATGGTTTTATATTTGCGAGCATAGCCCTTTTGTTTATCTTTCATTTTATGGTTTTATAATTCTGTAAATTTAGTCAATTAGACATTTTTGAAGTGAATGAAGGTTGACTTTCACTGCTTAACTATTAATGTGTGTGTGTGTGTGTGTGTGTGTGTGTGTTTTAGGCCTGGACTGTTCAATAACTGTACCAGCAAATTTTTCCTTCTGGACACGTGAAGAATACAGCAGGCATGGCTTGGCGCGGGCATCCCATAAGGCTGTTGTTCATGAAGACGTGATGTGGGTGATAGGTGGACATGTGTTCAACTACACACACTACCAGATGGTGACTGCGTGAGTACACACACACACACACACACACACACACACACTTAACTCACTGGAGTATAACAACTTTTTCAGGCTTGCAGCTTCACTTTCTCCTTTACTCTCTCTGTGTCTATTCCTCAGGTTCAACATCTCCTCTCAAAGCTGGTTGGCGTTAAACCGGTCCGTCAACTCTGTAACTGGACGCTACGGTCATTCTCTCTCCCTGCATGAGGTTTGTTAATGGATGACCGGTTATTCTAATTTCTTTATTACAGTCCATTGTATTAATTCCCTACATACACTGAACTGAGAGCTGTTTCTCAAACTTGTGAGTAAATAACTTGTCTTTGTGTGCATGCATACAGGATCAAATCTACATGTACGGTGGGAAGATTGACTCCACAGGAAACGTGACATCAGAACTGTGGGTGTTCCACACGCAGAACCAGTCGTGGGTTCTGCTGAATCCGCGTGCTAAAGAACAGTATGCCGTCGTGGGCCATTCTGCACACACTGTCCATCTCGACGAATCGGAGCCCGTCATACTGGTCGTGTTCGGACACTGCCCTCTTTACGGATACAGCAGCCAAGTGCAGCAGTACAACATTGGTCAGTAGTGCACAGTAGTGTCAGTTACTTAACAGTAGGTAGGGCTGGGCAATAAATCGATTTTATCGATTAACTCGAATTTGTAGTTTACGTCGACTTGTTTGAATGAAAATCGTTTTTCTCTTTAAAGGGTTACTCCACCCCAAAATGAAAATTTTGTCATTATTCACTTACCCGCATGTCGTTCAAACTCCATAAAAGCTTCGTTCATCTTTGGAACACAATTTAAGATATTTTAGATAAAAACCGGAGGCTTGTGACTGTCCCATTGACTGCCAAGTAAATAACACTGTCGAGGTCCAGAAAAGTATGAAAAGCATCGCCAGGGTAGTCCATCTGCCATCAGGGGTTCAATCTGAATTTTATGAAGCGACGAGAATTCCTTCTGTATGCAAAGAAAATAAAAATAACGTTGTTGAAATTTTTCAACAATTCGTCTCCTCTGTCTCTCTTAGTCACCATAGCGCCATTTTGGAGATTATGCAACGAACGCGATTAATAAATATGGAATTGAATCTGAAAATGTGATAATTGACAGAGATAACCATAGCTACAGATGGGACAAAAAAAATATATATACTGTATGTAAAAATAAATCTGCATTAGGTTACTATCTTTATATGTATGTATGCATGTATGTGTGTGTGTGTATATATACGTATATGTGACCATAGACAACAAAACCAGTCATAAGGTTTAATTTTATACATATATTATATGTATTTATTATATTTATACATATTTTATACATAATCTGAAAGCTGAATAAATAAGCATTCCACTTATGTATGGTTTTTAGGATATCGCCTTTAAAGTTGTCCAAATGAAGTTCTTAGCAATGCATATTACTAATCCAATATTAAGTTTTGATATATTTACCGTTGGAAATTTGAGTACAAAATATCTTCATGGAACATGATCTTTACTTAATGTCCTAATGATTTTTGGCATAAAATAAAAATCAATAATTTTGATTAGTGTATTTTTGGCTATTGCTTTAATGAACTTGTGTTAATTTGGTAAAAACATACTATTTTCTTGATTTTGCAGTAAATAATTTAAATGCACTTTGCAACTATATCTGTTCTATCCAGATAATGCCTTTTTTATTCCAGAATATCAAGATACATTTCAAGATTGAATATAGAGTAAGTTTGGCAATAATATTGAGAGATACATTTTTAGCTTTGTCACCCAGCCCTACTCGACAGATAGATCAACCAAGTACTGTGCATCCTTCTGTGATATTTCTTTAATTTAATTACTGGTCTCTGGTCATATATGCATGGCTGTTACACCACATTTTCCTTTTTAGCATCTTGCACATTATGTTTTTGAGAAAACCATCTTTTAAAAACAAGCCTCAGGACATCTATGTTCGGTTTCATTCAGTCTAGCTGTTTGAAAGGAGGAATTAATCCTATGTGAATGTGAAAGCACCCTAATCCTTGAGTGCTACCACGGACTGAAAGTCACAGTGAACAGTTGTGACCCAGTTTCTGTCTGATGAATCAGACCGCTAGGTACCGCAGAGACTGACTCTGTCATTCATCACAAAATTAAAATGAGGTTTTAAGATATTAGTTTTCAATCGGTGTAAAATGTTTTAAAGATGGAAAAAGATGTGCAGTTGTTTTCATGATTGATTGTTGCTGTCATCCGTGTGAGAAAGAGGGGAGACTGGCCGGTTTTCACTTTCTAAAGGTGAATGGATTCCAATGTGGTTTGAAATCAACATACAAAACCCCTGCTTGGGAAAACAAGCATTTATTCAATTAGACTTTTGAGTAAAATGTCATACATGGTATACTAATGTAATTCTTCCTCATGTGACAATTATCCTTGTTCTGGTCTGTTTGCAGTAATTGTGTTTACTCTACTGCCCTCTGGTGTTGTAATGGAAGAGCAACATCACAAATATTTTTTTTAGGAGAACCAGTCTTTTCTCTCATCCTCTACTTTTCACTCTTCCCTTTGTAGTAAAGAACACATGGAGCGTTTTAGAGACTCATGGGGCGCTGGTTCAGGGTGGCTATGGGCACAGCAGTGTGTACGACCCTCAAACCCGCTCCATTTACATCCATGGAGGCTATAAAGCTTTCAGTGCCAATAAATATGGCTTGGCCGGAGACCTGTACTGCTACGATGTGGACAAGAGAATGTGGTACGTTAAATGGCATTGCTATTTAATATAACACAGACTACTTTTTGAGGCTATGTTTAAAATGTAGTGCCTGCTTATTTTGCAAAAATGCAAGTTAATGAAATATTACCTCTTTGATATTCTGTTTATAAAGAGGTTGATTTAACAAAACAGAAGAAGAACACTCTAACATTTAAAAGTTTGAGACTGAATATGAATAATTTTATAAAGCAAGGATGCATTAAATTGATCAAAAGTCACAGTGAAGACTTATAATGTTACAATTTTACAAAGATCTCAGCTTAAAATAAATGCTGTTCTGTAGAACTTCTGAAAAATCTGCTACAAATCAACATATTAGAATGATTTCTGAAGGATCATGTGACACAGACTGGAGTAATGATGCTGAAAATTCAGCTTTGCAGTTACAGGAGTAAATCATATTTCAGATGTATTAAAATTAAAACTAGTGTTTTTTAATGCAATATTTCATTTGTATTGTTTGTTTTTTATGAAATGAGTGGAGCCTTGATGAGCATAAGAGACTTCTTCAAAATCATTTAAATGAAATGTTTAAATGGTAGTGTATATTCATAGAGAAAGCTCACACAGGGTATACTGTACATAGTCTGTGATTATGTTAGCATGCTACTATGAACATATTCTGACTCTGATTTTTTGCTTTCTCTGGGTTTCCCGCTAATCATGTCTCTGAATTTGTAGGTTAATTCTGAGGGACAGTGGTTTTTTCCGTTACCTCCACACGGCAGTGATTGTTGGCGGGAACATATTGGTGTTTGGAGGGAACACACACAACGACACCTCAATGAGCCAGGGGGCGAAGTGCTTCTCCTCAGACTTCAAAGCATACAGCATAGGTGAGTACAAAACACCTCCTTTGTCCCCTAAATATTCAAACCACAAGTGTTTTGTACTTCAGTGTAGTACTGGGAAACATGAGAATATGAGATGTTAGGTGTTGGCAAAGTCCCTTTCAAGGAAAGTCTGTACACTCGGGACTATCCTGCCATATTGCACGTTGCACTTTCTCCCATTCATAAGTATAGGAGTGAACTGTCTTTGTATTTCTGTAGTCTTTGGTGTTGGTTTGACTCTCGAGTCTTATTTTTTGAAGATAATGTGACCGTAAAGACCACCAACACAAATGTTTGTCTGATTTTCACATGCGAGTTGTCTGTTCAGATTGTGTAAAAAAAAAAAAACAGCAGATGAGTTGAATGAAAATGCAGATTTACTCTCTGACAGTAGGTGGCGCTTATAGAAAAGAAAACCGCTGTTCAGGTTTTTTAATTCCCAAACCAAGTATAAGAGAGTGAGACAAGAGAGCTAATTGTGGATTTTACCTCTGCTCTGCACTATTGTTTAGCATTATAGATTATTCGTGAGCGGTAGCAAGTTTTATGTACCAGCAGCTGATCTGGGTAAAAGAGTTGACCAAAAAAGTGGGTGCTTATTGGGTTTGAGTTTTCTTAGTAGTGAGATTGGATGGATTGGAGTTTCATTGATGGTATGTGAATGTTTGTGTTGGTCTGAATTCATTCAAATTAAAATGTTCAACACACCAAATTTTGGCCTGAACATACTTCTTAGCATGCACAGGCCCTTTAAACTTAATTCATTTGTAACACTTGTATATTGCTTCCATCACGTTTTTTAAAATTGGGAGTAAAGAATGTAATACACTTTCCAGCAAAATAATTATATTATATGATTATGTAGTTTGTTTTTTATTAAATTGTCATTTGCCTACATTCTAAATGATTCACTTACAGCATCCTCTTACGTATGGCATCATATATCCATATAATATCTCTGTCTTTCACAATACTGAACAGCAGAAGAGACACTCACACAGAAAGTGTAATTGGATTTCTGTGTGTGTAGCAGCAAGCCATTAGAGACTGAAATACACTCATCAGGGGGGCTTCTTGCAGTAGGATGCGTGATCTTGAAGCCATTATTTCATGAGTGACACATTTGAGTTTTGCAATCTCCAGGGATCGGAGACATGCCTGTCTGGTGGTATTATCTCGCTTTTCATTTAAATAATGAGGGATGCTATGATGTCAGAATAGACGCACTTGAATACGGCGGCTCTTGAATGTGTGGGTAGAAATTCAGAGCGTCTTTGAGGAGTTTGTAGAGCCTGCATAATACACAGGAAGCTTCAAACATATCAGAAGTATCCGCGTTTGCTTATTCGTCAATATATATCACTCCACTTCTAAATTTCTTTCTCTTGTTCTTCCCATGCCAACTTCTCTTTTGAGATTCAGACTAGTGCTGTGGAAATCTGTAATTAAGTAGGGGCCTGTCTTGGCCCTGAGGGTAATTGCTCTGTCCTTATACGCTGAACTCAATTACACTGGCCCACACAGGATACTATATTCGATTTGTCAGAGTGTGCCAGCAGGGGGCAGTGACTTGTCACACATTCTGCACTAATAACAGTCATTTCTCTTCATGCTTCTCTTACTCCTGTTAGATTAGCCACTAACTCATTCTATTTAACATCTTGGAAAGAGATGATTTGATATTAATGGTCAGCTTAGAAAATGCAAAGAGCTCATTTTACAAACCATGCCGAGAAAGATGCTGGGGACTGGGAACATTCAGTTTTATCACGTATTGCGTGTTATTAGAATGTTATGTAGTTTCAGAGTACAAGTAAAGGTGCCTTATAGCCTCTGCACAGCACATCAATTTATGTGAAAGTTGGACTAATTGGGTAATGTCAGTGGAGATTACTGAGCTACTATTAGTCTGTTAATTAATATTCATGAGCTCTGTCTTCTCTATACTGAAGTCTCTTATAGGTGTTCTGACAGCACTGGCTGAGATTCACTTTTCTGCCATGTTCTCTTTTCTAGCTTGTGATGAGTGGACTGTTCTGCCCAATCCAGATCTTCACCATGATGTCAACCGTTTTGGCCACTCGGCCGTGTATCACAACGGGTAATCTCAATGTTTTATATTTGATCAGTATGTGAAAATATCCAGTCCCACTTGTAATAGTTTGTTAATGTGCACTGTTTTAAAGGAATAGTTAGGGTGATATGCACTACCGTTCTGAAGTTTGAAGTTTTGGTGTTAGTAAGTTTTATATATTTGTTTTTTTTAAATGTATACATTTATTCAGCAAGGAAGTGACCGTAAAGACATTTACAATGAAAAATTGTTTACAGGTTATTTTAAGGTGTCCTTGTTACAGTGTTATTATTCCTTTAAGTATTGAGCAATATTAATTAACTGCATGTACTTACTATATTATTAGGGTTACTTGCATGTAATTATGCATAATTTATTGTTATTATAATAAGTACATTACATTTAATAACATCACAGGAATAAATTACATTTCAAAATCTATTAAAATGGATAACAGTTATTAAATTGTAATAGTATTTCACAATATTACTATTTTGATTAAATAAATGCAGTGAAAAAAATCTCGCTCCAAACTGTTGAACAGTAGCACAACTTTGAACTCTACTGATATTTGTGGCATGCTTTTGAATACCACCGAGAATAAATTAGACGCATACCTCAATTTCTACAATCAATTTTTTTTTTTTACAATAATACACTTTCAAGGGAAGTCTATGTTGCATTAATATACATTAACTGAAAATAGTGTAAAAGTCTATACACTTTAATTTTTTTCATAATTATAGTCATGACCCTGTATGTGTTAGTATGGGACAAGTGTGATAAAATTACTTTTTGCCTTGTCTATGCAAAATAGGTCTTTAAATGTATATTATGACCATGTAAACCTATCCTTTATACTATACCTATGGGAACATTTTATGAAAAATCACCAGGGAGGAACGTAGCCAGGTTGCATTTGGATATCACATAACCAAAATTGTATTTGCCTAGAAACCAAACCCACTTCAAAAAATTGATTTACAGCTCAAATGCTAATCATTTGCACTGAATAATTCATTTAAGTGATTTAACAATATAAGAACATCATATTTTTGCTTTTAAACACTCCGGTAAACTTGTCATACAAACTGTAAATAAGCTGTTTGATTTGTTACAAACGGAGTCAAAATTATTTCCTAGATAATTGACAGCATGCCACTAACACTTAAGTTGTATTGAGTCCTGAATGTTCCTTTTTAAAAGTGTTTCTATTTCTGTGATGTTTGAACGGTGTTGTGGTAAATATGAAGTCTGTATTTAAATCTGCCTGTAATCTCATTCCATACGGATTAGTCAAATGAAGTCATAAAGCAGATTCATTATCCATAAATAACACGTCTCATTATTATTAGTGCTTCAAATTGGCAGCTTAACAAACAGTCTTCTAACCGCACTCATCCACACAGAAGGCTTTCTCCTGTGAGATTTTGACTGTGATCTGTATTCTTACCCATAATTCCCAGCGCCGATATGACCACTGAGTGACCCCTCTGTGGGGAGCTGTGGCACCACACTGGTTTTTGACTTGTCAGTCTCATACGCTTTATACATCACTCCTCCCAACTTCCTTTTCATGTTCTTCCTCGTTCGCACTGCCCTCTTCTTCCTCACCCTTCATTCCTCTCTCGTTCCTTTGGAGATACTCAAGGTTAATCTCTGTCTCTTTTTGTGTATGTGTGTCAGGGTGATGTACGTGTATGGAGGCTTTAACAGCCTGATGCTCAGCGATGTGCTGAGGTTCACCCCTGCGAGCTGCGCTGCTTTCTTTGAGCAGCTGGACTGTGTGACGGCTGTGCCCGGCATGAAGTGTCTGTGGAACTCCACTACCTCCACCTGTATGTCCTGGGACGCAGCGGCACCCCATGACACCGAGGGCTTGAGATACACCTGCAGTCCCAGAGGGTGTAAGTGACAGGAACAAAGAGGACGTCTGCTTCTTATGTGTCTTTAGAACTATTCAGAGTTTTTAAGTTACAATTATTACCATAGGATGTCTGGAATTTTATGTGGCAGTGTCTGGATTTATCCATTACACTTAACTGCATTTATGTGAGATCCTGTAAACGGTTTGATCTAATGGCTTGCACTTAAATGCAAAAACATTGTATTTACACTATTGTTCAGATTTTGAGATTAGTACGATTTTTATTTTAAGAAATTAATTATCTTAGATTTTTTTTTCAGCAAGGACACATTAAATTGATCAAAAGTGGCAGTAAAGATATGTATGATGTTGCAAAATATATATTGTTTTCAAATACTGTAAATACTATTAGTTTGACGTTTTTATTCATCAAAGAATCTGCACGATATCATAAATATATCAAAACATAATTTTTGTTTAGTAATATGCATTGCTAAGAACTTCCTTTGGACCGCTTTAAAGGCGATTTTCTCAGTATTTAGATTTTTTTGCACCCTCAGATTCCAGATTTTCAAATCGTTCTATCTCGGCCAAATATTGTCCGATCCTAACAAACCATACATCAATGGAAAGCTTATTTATTCAGCTATGTATGAATCTCAATTTAGAAAAATTGACACTTAAGACTGGTTTTGTGGTCCAGGGTCACATATCGTAACCGGCTGCTGGCTGTCTTTATTGATTTGAAGGTATCTATGCCTTATGGGATAGTATTTATAAATACTAGCAGGCAGTATTTATACCACCAAGTGTTATTTTATCCACAAATATTGGCAAAAAGGCCTAAATCCATGATGGTGCACAAGGCAGTAAGAAGATTGGCACTCAATGAGAATATTAGCTTTTAGATATTTGGCAAAATAAGTGTTGTGAAGATACAATATCCACAAACACAAGCCTTCATAAACAAAGCATTAGATTTTTTTGAGGATGTCAGAGTTAGGCCAGAAATTATGTGTAATTTGCTCTAGGTTTTTTTTACTGAAACTGTAATTCTCAATTTAATTCCAGTCCAAATCAAGATAATACTTCTGAAAAACATGAACTAGTCTAGTCCGAATAGAATATATTCTTAATGATCTGTCAGATGCAGTTACTTACAACAGATTTCTGTATGTTTACCTTTTGTTCCAGAGTGTGTTATCACTGGAATACACAGTTACCACCACAGGCGTTGTATGCAGTAATATATGTGTGTGCTTTCCAGATGCAGATGGTGAAAAGTGTGACCAATATTCAGACTGCTACAGCTGTACAGCAAACACTAACAGCTGCCAGTGGTGTGCTGCGGTCTGTGTGTCTGGTCATAGTAACTGCACCAGTTCCCCGGTAAGACTCAACATTTAATATGCCGTGACCTATAGAAAAGTGTGTGGACGAACACATTTCCGTTTATGAATATGTAATACTGGGACTGTTCTCTGACGTGACTAATCTGTCTGCAGGGTGGGATAATGGAGTATGAGGCATGTCCAAAGGATAACCCATCCTTTGTGTGCAGCAAGAAGACCAGCTGTAAAAGTTGTGCCACGGATCAGAACTGCCAATGGGAGACGAGAAATCAAGAGTGCACTACCCTCCCTGGTAATAAACACTGGTCCTTTTACCTTCAAATCATATCGGAAGATATTTGAAGTTCAAGAGCAAATCCTGTGCAAGTAATGTGTTAGTCATAGTCCATTGCATAAACAATGGCAGAACAACAAAATATAAATACAAGTAAAGAATAAAATATTGAATATTATTGAAATAATATCACTATTATCGTTGTTGTATGATTATTTTATTATTTTAAAGGCCCCCGGTTATCATTAGAATGATATATTACATTATATTGCATTATATTATATGTATATTATATGTTGCCTACTGGCATCAGTTATTTAAAAACCTATTATATCATTTATATTCTATATTGTGTTTTAAATATTTTATAAAATTTCCTGTTTTAAAAAAAATATATTTTATACATTTTATATAGTCCATTGCAAAAACAATAGCAGAACAACAAAGTGTGATATAGAATGAAATAAATGATTGGGACAGTATAGTGGGATAATATCACTATTATCATTTATTATTATTGATAGTTATTTTAAATATTTTTTACTGATTTATTATTTAGTTAATTGGTTATTTAAAGTCATCTGTCATCATGAAAATAATGCTAAAATCACTAATTATTATTATTATCTAATTTGTTATTTCAAAGGATTCTGTCCATCATTAACACTAGATCACAATTGCCATGTTTCTGATGATTGCAGCGTGTTTGTGTTTTAGGGAATATCTGTGGGGAGAGTTGGCACCTGGTGGGGAACTCCTGTCTAAAGCTGATAACGGCCAAGGACTCGTATGACAACGCTAAACTGGCATGTCGCAGTCACCAGGCGGTGCTGGCATCCCTCACCACGCAGAAGAAAGTCCAGTTTGTCCTCAAAGAGATGTACAACAGATCATTGCAAGTGAGTTTGCGGCACACAGTCTTTGTTCTTTGACGTGTTTGTTTTTTACGACTTTGTCACCTGTGGGTTGCAAGGCACTAGTCTTTGTGAAGCTCTTCACACATTAAACTGAATTGAATATGAATTGTACTGTGTGCTGCAGTCAAAAGTAGTCATCACTCCGTGGGTGGGTCTGAGGAAGATCAATGTCTCCTACTGGTGCTGGGAAGACATGTCCCCCTTCACCAATTCCACGCTGCAGTGGTTGCCGGGCGAGCCCAGTGATGCTGGTTTTTGTGGGTACCTGGCTGAGCCCACTTTTAATGGACTGAAGGCAGCAACCTGCGTCAACTCTGTTAATGGGAGTCTGTGTGAACGACCAAGTGAGAAAGATGCACATACACACACACACACACATTGACCAGTGTTCACTTGCCTTATTAACAGAAAACTCTAAATCATGTCCATGATTAATGTGCAAAAGCAGAATTTTCTATTTTCAACAAAACATATATATTATACTAGATTATATAATCTTATAAATTCCTGTTTTAACATTATATTTTATTTTATTTTAATATTTTTGTAATTTCCTGTTTATAAAATATTGTATTATATGCTATATAGCATTATTGTTATTTTTGCTATTATATAAATTCAAGTTTTTTAAATATACTAGGTTTTTTATATTTTATATAATTTCCTTTTTACTTACATTTTATAATTTTTTTATAATAATGTATATTTTATAATTAGATTGTTTTAACAGAAATATAATAATAAATAACTGATGCCAATAGTCAATATACAGTAAAGCAAAATATTATTTAAAAAATGAAAATGTATCATCTAATGTAATATATTTTAAAACAAACAAAATTATATTATAAATTCCTGTTTTAAAATATATACTAAAATATATTTTATTTGATATATTTTCCTTTTTAAATAATTTTATTTGATTATATTCTGCTAGTTGGTGTCACAGTTATTTAAAAACCTGTTATTAGTAGATATTTTGTTAATTTCCTGTTTTCAAAAAAGTTATTATATATTGTATTATATTATGTTAAATCAGCTAAACCTTGTATTTTTTGTTGTTTATTGATATGATAATATTTAAAGGACTTTTCTATTAATTTCCCTCTTTTCTGTGTCTTGTGCCTTTTCTTTCATTCTCTCTCTGTGTGTTTCTCTGTCGGACTCTCTGGTCCTGCAGCGAACCACAGTGTGAAGCAGTGTCGGACGCCCTGTGCCCTGCGCTCTTCCTGTAGTGAGTGCACCAGTGGGAGCTCCGAGTGCATGTGGTGCAGTAACATGAGGCAGTGCGTGGACTCTAATGCTTATGTGGCGTCCTTCCCCTACGGCCAGTGCATGGAGTGGTACACCATGAACAGCTGCCCACGTATGTCTGGCTCTCATTTAGTGGATTCACGCCTGGCAGCCTGTCTTGTTTTCTCTTTGTAAATCGAAGATTGAACATTAGCAGATCTCCGGTTTATTGACATAGCAGTCTTTACAAGTGATATAAAATCAATTCAGATTAATGTACTAATAATAACTTTACTGTTAAGGGTTCTGTTTGAGGTGATTGCGCTGCATGACCTCTGTGATTAAATGGATGTGTGTTTTTATTGTAGCAGAGAATTGTTCTGGATATAAGACCTGTGGTCACTGTTTGGACCAGCCTGGCTGTGGGTGGTGCACTGATCCCAGCAATACAGGACAGGGCCAGTGTATAGAGGGCTCTTACCGCGGTCCAATCCAAACACTGTTCCACGCCCCTTCCTCTTCAGGCCCCTCCCTCATTCCTGCCCCTCAGCCAATGCTGAACGTGAGCTTGTGCCCACTAGAGGGCAGCTACAACTGGTCCTTCATCCAGTGCCCAGGTAAAACTCATCTGACTTATGTGAAGTTGTTCTATATTGGTTGAGTTTATGAAATGTATGAATGAATATGGTGATGCTAACTTGAATTGGATATCAAAAGGTCTCTTTGACGCTGATATACTTAAAGCATATATAAAATCAAGCAACATTGTGAATAGGGCTGTCACAATTCCTCGATTCAATTCAAGTACTTGATTAGAAAAAATCCTCGCTTTCATTTTGCCTGTGTTGAGCAGCCAGCTAAATACTGGAAATGGAGCGTTGCAAAGACGAGAATCCATGAAACGCATCATTAGACCGTTTTCCAATGCCGCATGATATATTAAACCCATTTAAAAATCATAATAAAGCATAATGCTATTGTGTATTCACAAACGCTACAAATCAATTAAAATAATTATAATTAAGAATTATTAGCTCTGTTTATAATACATTATGTATTTTAACAGTTTTGTTCAGTAAAACCATATGATTACTTAATTTTGATACTTTATTTGAAGCTAATTATTATTGCCTCATTGCTATTACAAGCTTAGGTCTATTTTTATTGTTACAATTTTTTTTTTAGAATTATCCGATTACTCAATTAATCGTCAGAATAATCTACCGATTACTCAATTACCAAAATAATCATTCATGCAGCCCTAATTTTGAATTTGCAGTGCTTTTTATTTGGTTGAAAGAATCCTGAAAAATGCATCAGTTTCCACAGAAGTATCATACAGCAAACGTGTTTTCAACATTGAGTGTAATAAGAAATATTTCAGCAATTTGGAATAATTTCTAAAGGTTAATGTGACATTTCAGGAATAAAATACATTTTAAAATAAATTAAAATAAAAATTTATTTTAAATTGTAATATTTCAACATATTACTATTTTTACTGTTTTTGATCAAATAAATGCAGCCTTCTTTCATAAATAAAAAAAAATATTTACAGACCCAAATTTTTTAATGATATTGTACTTAAAAAAAAAATACAACAAATTAGTGTCAGTTATTATTATTATATATTATTTAAAATAATATAAATATATTTTTTTAAATATAATTGGTTTAAAAAAATTGTATAAAACGTATTGATAATTTTTACTTTTATCTCTTAAGTTATAGATTGTGACTTGTGGATGTTGAATAACCTTTAAAAGCCATTTTAGAGAAAATGTAATTATCACATAATTGAATCATTACACAGCTGACAAGTGCAGCTTTTCATAGATATATTGCTCTGTTTGTATCTACTTCTATCTCAGTTTTACTTTAGATACTCTACATTTTTATAGTACCGATCATATTTTCTTAAGTTGTTCTGATTGTTCCTCTCTCATGCAGCGTGCCAGTGTAACGGACACAGCTCTTGTGTCAATGAGAGCGTGTGTGAGAGATGCGAGGACCTCACCACAGGCAAGCAGTGCCAGAGCTGTATCTCCGGTTACTATGGCGATCCAACAAACGGGGGCAGCTGTCAATGTAAGTCTAAACACAAGCCCAGGCCAAAATACAGTTGACTTTTGCTGCCGGTTGGATAGGGTCTTAACTGTATGTGTGTGTGTGTTGGTCATTTGCAGCTTGTAAGTGCAACGGCCATGCCGGTATGTGTGACTCTAACAATGGCAAATGCTTCTGTACCACCAAGGGCATCAAAGGAGACCGCTGCCATTTGTAAGTGTGCGCTCTCATACTCGATCTGCCTCAGTCTTGTGAGGTTTCCTCTGCTCTGCCATTAGAAGTAATTTGTCAAATTTACGACGGATAGCTTATCGTTATCTTGTCTATATCAAACTCTGTTCCTTATAATTCGATTCATATTCACTCTGGGCTTTTGTTTCGTTTTGTCCCTCAGGTGTGAGGTAGAGAACCGTTACCAGGGCAACCCTCTGAAGGGGACGTGTTATTGTGAGTATGTCAATGCAGCGGCTGATGGCTGTTCATATTGTGTAATTTAGTCATTTTCAGAACTAGTCATTTTGTCCTTACCTGACTAAATTAGACAGAAACCACAAACCTGCGCATGTGTCAGTCAATCTAGGAAAATATCCAGATTTTAAGTAATAGTTTTTCAGTATCATCTTTTTCCTCTTCCTCTCACACACAACTGTATCTTTATCTCTGACGCACAGACACTCTGCTGATAGATTACCAGTTTACCTTCAGTTTGTCTCAGGAGGACGACCGCTACTACACTGCCATCAACTTTGTGGCAACTCCAGATGAGGTGCGTTACGCTGAAAAGACTTTACTGTTCAAAAAGTACTTTTGTTGCTTGTAGAGTCATGATCAACTAGACATCAATAAGCCAAAGCTGACAGTTTACCTTGATTTGCAAACACAACAAACCTTGATACGATTAAATAGCAAACTAATTTGATTGACATGCAGTTGGACGTCTGATATTACTGTTATCAATAACGTTTTTCCCCCCTCATAAATTTATTCAGCAATTAACTGTTGAGCAAAGGAAACAATACAGCATGAAGGGGCTTTACCAAGGACACATTCTTAAAGAGCACCTATTATGCCCCTATTTACAAGAATATAAGTCTCAGGTGTCCCCAGAATGTGTCTGTGAAATTTCAGCTCAAAAAACCCAACATATCATTTATTATATCATTTAGAAAATGCTTATTTTGAGTGGAAGCAAGAACATGCTGTTTTTGTGCCTGTATCTTTAAATGCAAATGAGCTGCTGCTCCCGCCCTCTTTTCCAGAATAGGGCTGTGCCTTAACCGCTCATATCTTAGATACTCTGCCAAAACAAAACATCTGTTAGGTTTTGATTATCATGTCTATCGCACTGAAATCATGCGTTTTAAACCCATATCCGTTTAAACTTCTAATATATGGTTTTCTGAGCGCACACATCTGAAGCATGCACGCACACAGAAAGCTGCTGTCACACAGCATGTCTGTCAAAAACACCCAAGTTTATGTTAAAAAAACACCCAAGTTACAAAACACAGTCGGTTATGTCTGTGAAGGCAAACTGCTGGGAAAGAAATTGCATGTTTATATTAGATCTGTGTATTAAGTGACCGCAGCGTAATATACAGTACCTGCTGATGTCTATGCTGATAATATAATATAAAAACAGAAAATCACTCACTGCTCTTGAATGAGTGATTTCTTTAGCGCTAATAAGAAGACATTTCTTACTTGAATGCTGCTTTTAAATGCTTTAGTGTCATATTTGACAGATTCTGCAAAGGGCTTGTTCTGAGACACTAAGCAGGTGGATTTGTATCATTATAGGGTGGTTGTATACACACACTTAAACACACATTTATGTTCAAACAACATGTGAAAGTGAATTTAGCATAACAGGTGCCCTTTAAGTTAAATTTGAGTAGAAAAAAAATAGATTAGAAGGCAAACTTTGTTAACTGCCGTATACCATGCCTTATGTACTTTCCTTGAGGTCCGTGACGAAATTTTGAAGATTTGTAGCATATAGTTTGCATTTTTGATTAAATAAATGCAGCCTTTGTATAGATTTCTTTCAAAAACATTAAAACCTTGGAACAACAGTGTAGTTATATTTGCAGTAAATTCACCATCAATTTTTTTTAAATAATACATAAGCATCTATTAATGTCTATTTTTGATAATCTAGTGATTTATGAAAAAAAGTGATTTTATGATTTCATTTTTTCTTGAGTATAAAGTGAGATGCGAACAGAAGAGACATTTTATGTGATGCATATATTTAGATATGCATTAGTTTGGAGAGTAGATTATGCTTTAAATCATACTGCTGTTATGCCATGGTATAAAAGCTACAGCAGTTTCTGCAATACATTTTGGCTTATTTAATACATTTTAGAGCGTGTATATTTTTCTTTGAATATTTCATGTACTGTATTTATTTCGTCTGAACGTATTTTGGATTTCTCTTGCAGCAAAATCGAGACCTGGACATGTTTATTAATGCCTCAAAGAACTTTAACCTCAACATCACATGGGCAACCAGCTTTGCAGGTATGAAGCATGTTAAACATATTTTGAGCACATCATAAATGTGCTGTGTGTGCAGCTGAAACTCTCTTCCTTCCTGTAACCCTGCATTTCTTCTTTTCTGAGCAGCTGGGACTCAAGCTGGTGAGGAAATCCCTATAGTCTCCCGCAGCAACATAAAGGAATTCAAAGACAGTTTCTCCAACGAGAAGTTCGACTTCCGTAGCAATGCCAACATTACCTTCTACGTGTATGTCAGCAACTTCACCTGGCCAGTCAAAATCCAGGTGAGAGGAGTCCGCACATTGAGTCCAGTGAAGTACACAGAGAAAAATATCACGTCTGTGTGTGTGAGCGCTGTTTAACCATCAGCGAGGGTCTTTGTATTTTGTTTTGTTTTGCTATCTTATCCTCTCCTTCCATCTGTAAATTCACAGAGGCCGTGTCCTTTTATTCTTTCTCATATATCTTTGGCCTTTTCTGTCTGGACTGGAAATTATTTGGCAGAGCTTTCCTTTCCCTCCCTCTTCTCTTCTCCTCTCCTCCTCTTTTCCTTTCCCCCTCCTCTCTTCCTTTGCTTTGGAAAGTGATCTAACCCACCCTCCTGTGCTAGGACGCTGAAACTCAGAGTTTGGGTTTGATTGTCCGTCCGCTGTTCTAGAGCACGTTCTCTCCTCAGCTCATAGAGAAAGGGTGAATTTCACACAGGTAACCCCCTTATCGTCTCTCTCGTTTGCTTCTCTAGCTGACCTTTGGATTCCACGTTTTGTCTAACAGGGATTGCATGTGTGGATCTGAGCACGATTGCGGGCGAGAGGGCTTGCGCCGTGGTAGCTCTGGAGGACAGAGGGGCTGTTGTCAGGCGTTTAGAGGAGAACGGCGAGAGGGTTTGGGCTGGAGAAAAACGCAGTGCTCAAAACCTGCTCTGTAAACATGGCAGGCTGAGACTGAGAGTGTCAGAAGGAATGTTAAGTTGAAACACATGGCTCTTTGAGAGAGAGCCTGAGAGGAATAAGAGAATCAGAGAGATCAGAAAGTTCAGAGGAGGCACCGTTCCAGCCTTCTGTTTCTGGCTCTTGTTTTCGTTTTGCCTGTGGTCAAAGAGTCTGTGCAGCCTGTGTAGTTTTTGGCCAACGGAATGGAAGCATGTGAATCTAAACAAGAGTATAGTAGGAGCGTTCATGTGTGGGGTTTCTGTGTGAGAATGTTTTTTAAATCAGAATTAGTTTGAGCTTCACAAAAACATTTACAGGTCACATATCAACCCCAAATCAAACATTTAGCATGAAGACTTTTTTTAAATTAAGAATCACTTCAAATTTCTTAATAATGGATCCAGACATTTTGCTTTGTGTTTGCATTTTTACATTTTTAATTTGTGTAAATGAATCATTAATGTAAAATGTAATGCGGTACAACAAATGCTGCCACTGTCTAAATACTGTTGAAGTAACAATTATTTATTCATATAATTTTTTAGGCTCAATTGTCATTGGTTTAATTTTGGGATGAAATATGACTAAAGCTGCCTTTTTGACGTGTGCGATTGTCAGAACCCCCCCCCCCCCCCAAAAGCAGCCTGTTACCCTCTGCTTATTCACCACAGTAAAATGAATGAGTAATAAAGGTATAAATGTCCACATAAAACAAATAAATAACCGCCTGTATGTCTGAAAAAAAACAGTGGTGCTGCTAATCAACATACATAATTACGTAATAATTATAAAACAATATATTTTTTTAATCGTAATTCATTACTGTCCATTTTACAGAAGTAGTGTTTAAAAGTAATGCTTTAGTGCAAATATGTTGGTAATTCTCATGTCCTGGTAATAGTTTTGATTAGAACCAGCAAAAGTTCAAACATTCCAGAAGCTTGAATCTGATCTGAAAATTCCACATACACATGATTGAAATTCTGCACAGCTTCCACTCTGCTCTCCATTGGAAATGACTGACTGCTCTGTCGTGTGTCAAAGATGCTGGAAAGGCAAGTTTTGATGGGTTTTGTGATGAGAACCTTTTCATGAAAATACAGTGGACTCAACTTTTAATTCTTTTTAGCCAGTTTAACGTTCAAAAACAAGTCATATATTCATAGGAGGAGTGTAAACACTGTGGCTGTGTCACGCTTTCAAAACATTGCTCTGTTTGTTTGAGCAGCGCGACATGTCAACTTCAACCTCAGCCAATGGCGAGCGTTCGGGGTGGGACTGCCTGTTCAAACAATGGCAGATGGGGACAGAATGTCAGGAATGTTTGTGACACCAAACTTCAGAATCCAAATTTGATTTTTGGTTCAGAAATGACACCCTCCTCCATTCGTCTTGGACTAGTTTCTACACACTTATGTTCTGTCAATAAATATAGCAGTACATTTGTTTCTCAGGTTCAATCCTCCTCCACAGATCACCGGTAACAAAACATGTTTCATTTACACTAGTTAGCTTACCTTGCAGGTGTGCCAGAACATTCTCTCTTCTTGTTTAGATTGGGTAAGCCACATCATGACTAACAAGCTATATATAGTGTTTACGTCACAAACGCCACATGAATGCCCATGTGAGCCATAGGTTATGTGTGAATGACAGTGATAAGTCGGATTGCTATTGTTTTATGTTGAATGTGTGTGGGTATCAGTGCTGTGAGTCAGGCCCCGATTGTCTTTGAGACTGTGCATGTGAACATGAGGAGGTTGTGGCGTGTGAGAGAGGCCGTATCGGCGCACAGCATCTGCTCAATGAGAGCTCTGTGTGAATTCACCCTCCATGCTGTGGACGTCTGGCATGCTCTCTTTTACCCTGTTCTCTCCCTCTCCCTCACTGAAAATCCTGTGCTTATTTTGGAAATGCCTGGAGGAATAGAGAGGGAAGAGTGAGCTTGTTTGAAAGCAGGTAAAAGATGGAGAGAAAAAGACAGTGTTTTAAAGTGGAAACGTCTCCGGTGTCCCCTAGACCCTGCCCTCCTTATGGTAGACAGTTTTAAGACTGCATCCCTAAACAGAGCGACAGGAATGATGAAATTATTTGCAGCCATTGCACTGCTAATTTCAATAGGGTCATTTTAAACACTACGTTAACATAATTACTAACCCAGCGTGTGAAACATGAAACAAGCCCACAATTAATTTGGACTAATCAGGTTTGCTTATTTCACGCCGTACATTTTGTAAACCCTGGGTTAACGGTCTCATATGAATATTGACAAGGTTAATAACACTGATTGGACAAGTACAGCACGTAGCGAGCGTGTGACCAGTTTTAATAACAGCTTGACCATATGTGTAAACGTCAACATGTAAATCTCCTCTGCTTGTCTTATATGTTCTTAAAAGTACTTGGGGAAAAAAAAACTGAATGAAAATGCAGAGGAGCGTTTGCCATCACTTGAGTTTTTTTTTCCTCCCTTAGACACTAAACACAATGTGAGAAAGTTGTACAAGTGCTGTATGAATATCTAATGAAGCACCGGAGAAGGTTAAAGTATTGCCTGTCGTTAAATAACTCCAGCACTGCAGTGTTTTACACTCTATACCAGGGGTTTTCAAACTGAAAGAGGGCCATAAGGGAGTGCTAGGGAGCAAGTGGAAAAGTTTAGAGAAAAATAAATAGAAAATACTAAATAAATAATTTAAGTAAACAATTAAAATGTTTGAATAATTTGTATTTAATTATTTATTTAATAGTAACCACATGAATCACTCATGACGTTGAACTTTGAACTTCTAAAGCCATAGATAAACAATAATAATAATAATATTAATGTAAGTGAAATATTTCCATAAAAATTAAAACAAAATTACACATTCCTATTATTATATAATGCATTATTTTCACAGTATAAATTGGGTCTTTATGCATTAAAATAAATAGCTTCCTTTAAAATTTCAAGATGGGGTTCCTCAAACAAGGATTATCATATTTGGGGGTCTGTGGCATTGAAAAGGTTGAAACCCCTGCTCTGTAACTTTAATACTGCAATAGGGCATTAGCATACAATATCAAAACTATTCTGTAACAGGCACTAGTAACCCATGATTAAAAGTGCTGCTAACCCCTTTTCAAAATAACAGGTTTAAAACATTGCTTCAAAGTGCTTTACCTGGATATAATAAATACAGTTGCTCAAGGTTAATACTAGTGTGGAAAGCCATTGCTCTCTGTCTGTTATTCATCTCTCCCTGTCATTGGAGGTTCATCATAACATAGTTGTGCCAAAATAATATGATTACTTATTTGAATTAGAATGAAACTGAAATAGCTCTTTTCTATTGAGTGTGTGTGTGGGGATAGAGAGAGAGAGACGTATATCAGCAGGGGGCAGTATTGGTACAGTCAGAAACGAAACCTTTGCTCTCATGTCCTATTTATACAGACTGAAAAACACATGTACACAAATGCATGTAAATGTAATGTTTTTCTCATTGTTTAACATGCATTTCTCTTTTCTCCTCAGATCGCTTTCTCTCAACACAGTAACTTCATGGATTTGGTTCAGTTCTTTGTCACGTTCTTCAGGTAAGACAAGCACACAAGTCTTCAATGAACTTCTAAAGCCACAGATATTCTCAAAAACCCATTGCAATCTAAATACTGAACCCTTTTTAATGGAGCTCATTGGGTTGGAGTATGTCCGCGGTGTGATATGGCTCTAAGCTGTATTTCACCTCTGGAAGACGTGCTGTAATATGTTATTGATTTTAGGAAGCAGGTGGCGTAGACCATATATAGCAAACTCACCCAGTCACGCACACACATTCTCACATATTCTGCCATGTCGCTTGTTATTCTTCCTACTGGTTCCCAAACAGAAAAAGGGTGATTCAAATATGATAATCACTCAGATGTGGTCATGCATCATGGCTAAGACACATGAGATACATGTACATTAGGGCTTTGCAATTAATCACATGTGCATCTCGTCAGTAAAGCCGGCTCCGTGATTAGCAGTAAATCTCCATCAGCTGTTTTTAAATGGAGCGGCAGTTAAAACACAGAGCGTAGTTCACTGACAAGCTACGCGATATCGCGTTCATAATCTAATGCGATTCATCTGCGATATTGAAGGCGATATTGCCTAGCTTTGCAGTGAACTACGGCTCTGTGTATTAACTGCCGTGCCATTTGAAAACAGCTCAGCCATGATAAATTACACCAGCTCTTCATTGCCTTGGTGTGTGGGTGTTTATGTATGTGTGTGTGGGTGAGCTATTCCCAAAACCCAGAGCGAATGTATTTCAGCTGTGCGCACACCTGCACTTATAAGGTATAAACATGCACCTACACATTTATGATTCTATCACATACAGCCCAGTTCTCCTATACACGAGAGGTGCATTCATGAGCTTTGTCCGCATTACCATGAGGATACCAACACTCCTGATCTTTAGCACACCTGCGGCTGTGAAACTACCTCTAATCCATTAAACATGAACCGCCCCGTGTGTGTGCTTGAGATGTGATCTTTACATGACTCAGTGGAATGTGATTCTCTCATTGTTTTCCATAAAAGAACATCAAAAACGTTAATGATTGTCCTCTTCCTTTCTATTTCCTGTTTTGTCTTGTGTGTGTAGCTGTTTCCTGTCCTTGCTTCTGGTGGCAGCAGTCGTATGGAAGATAAAACAGAGCTGCTGGGCGTCACGGCGCAGAGAGGTCAGTGCTGTAGCATCTCCCTTGTTACCTGTGGAATCTCATTGACTTTCCCTGCCACATGATGCTCTACACAGCTTTGAACCATCCTATTAATGTCACATCAGCATCTTCAAATGCTGTCAGTCTGGCTGGACAGATCCATCCATTAGGCTGTTTTTAACAATTCCACTAGAGGTTGAAAAAAAATATCTTTGTTTAATTTGTATTATTCAATAGATATATTTGTATTTGTTTGTATGTTTGACTTAAATGGACGTTGATAATATTGGTAACACTTTACTTAACCTTTATCTATCATGCATTATAAAAGGAGTTTTAATGCATTAATTATGCCTTTTAATTAACCTTATAATGCATTGTACAATCTAATAATTGTAAACACATTTAATACCTTATAACTAGGGGTGGCACGGTACATGTAATCGTACCGAATCATCACGGTACGGACCTCTCGGTTCGGTGCATGAGGCATTAGGTCGAATACAGGCAATTCACCCCAATCCAGAAGGGGGCGCCCGCAGTAATGCAACGCTGTTTGATAACCGCCAGCGCCTGCAGAAGAACTGCGAATGCCGTGAGTTGCGCGCTTGAGACCGTGACCATGTGCTGATTCTGAACGCGTCTCTCACATAGACTGATAAAAGCTTCTCAAACGGACTGACACGAGCTTTGTGCTCGTTTATCCTACTTCTCTCATTCGGCACAAATCCAAATATTCCATAATATTTCCATGTTATGCGATGTAACTTATCTTAATGCTAAACTATTAGTTATGTAAATTATAGGTTTTGTAAGTTACGTTGATTCAGTCGCGTTCCAACGGTGACACAGAGTGCGCTGATGTTTGTATTTGATTTTGATAAAGTAGCCTACCAATTTTAGCAATGCTGGAACTGATGTGGGTTGTGTGTGTAAGGAAACATGATCATTTTGTAACAATTTTGAATGTTAGTTAAATGTTCAATATATACAATTGATTTTAAAAAAGTGTGTGTGCTCCAGCGCGCGATCACTTCAACTGTTTCCTTAGACCAGCAGAATCAACTATAAACACTTATTGTCTTATTAATAATCACTGGATAAAAATCTGCTTTTATTTGTGTACACTCACAATGCAAACAATCAGATTTTTATACATAGTATAACAATGTAATAATAATATTAGTATTAATAAATAGTATTTTTGCATCTAAGTGGAAAAAAATTGTAATTTGCACTACTGTCTGGCCAAAATAAATGAAAAGAAACCGAGCATAGTAGATTTCTTTTTTTTTTTGTACCGAAATCGTATCGAACCGTTACCCCCGAACCGAGGTACGTATCGAACTGTGACATCTGTGTACCGTGCCACCCCTACTTATAACACTGTGTGTGTGTGTGTGTGTGTGTGTATATATATTACACACACACCTTGTTACACTTTAGCAATTAATTGTTACACTTTAACAATGATAACATGCATTTTAAATTATAAAAAAAATATATAATTATTAACGACAAGATAAAATGTATTAGAATGCACATTAAACCCTTTAATAACCCTTTATGATTCAATTTACATAAAGGCTTTAAGTAAACCATTGTTAGCATGACCATGATATCTTTTGAACATTTTAATGGTTTTAGGCACTTTAGTTAAGTTTCAGCTACACACAGTATTTAAGTGGACTTAAAGATTAGTATTAAGATTTAAGAGGCATCTAGTCTCTTGGTGTAATGCAATTGGTTTCTTAACTATTTGAGTTTTACAGTTTATACTTAATCTTTACAGTGTATACTTAAACATGCAATGACACAATTGTATTTGTATATGTAAATAACATTTAAAAACTGTACTTAAAAAATAAATAAGGAGCAATAAAATAATATTGATACAAAAGACAAGAAAAATGACATTTATTTTGATTGATGTTATTTTATGCACACAGATATATGTTGTTTAGATTTGTGTTGAAGAGCTACTAAAAGTGACTTTTCCAAAAATCATCAAACATGTCTAAGCATTGATGTATTTTTAGGTACAACTTGAGCTTATTGATGCTTTTAATTGAATCTGCTTTTCTATTCAACCGTTACCTTTAGTCAGAGGCTTTGTGTAAATGCTTTTCTATTAAGTTTAATGGTGCAATGCAAAAACATTTTAAAGTGTGTAGTGTTGTCACGGTACCAACATTTCAGTATTCGGTACCGATACCAGTGAAAATCCACGGTTCTCTGTACCAATTTCGGCACCAAATCAAAGCACAAAAACATGCTAACTAAAAAACACACTATTTTTATTAATAAAGTCAAACAAAAATAAAATGTAAAAAAATCAATGCCATTATACTTACTTATTTAAAATTGTGTTTCAAGTTTTTCCGCAAGTAATAAAGTATGAAAAACTGTAAACAAGTTTCACCCAAATGTCATTTGTCCTTTAATTAATGAAATTTAAATGCATTTAATTTTTGTAAATAAAAGGGATTTACTATTAAAATTAAATATGGAAGAAATATTGTGATTTATTTCTTTAAAAATAAAGATTTATAAAGTTTTTCAACAGTAGTAATAGTATCACATGCATTCTACTAAAATAATAGTAGGCTAATATATTTCTGGCACAATGTTTTTAAGATAAACTTTTATTTTGACGGGTAGCCGTGAGTACCTTGAAATTTCTGTGTGTAGCTATATGATATGACGCTGGTTCTATGTCAGGCACGCATCAGTGTATGTAGTAAAAAAAAAACGTGTGTCTCTGCCATTCATTCATTCATTCATTCACACAGAGACTCACAGAACATGCAGAATTCATATTTGAATTGCCTTTTGCAGCTTAATATTTACAGATACTAGTCCATGTCGTAATTTGATTTAAGTGTAATGACCTACTTTTAATTGATTCATCCAAACATTTACAAATTCCGTGACATTCCTGTGCTAAACTGTAAGTTCTGTATTTATAACTGGATTCCGCGATTCTGTCCTCGTTTTCTGCGTCGCGGAAATCATAGGACCTTACGTGTCAAGAACCGGGTTGACCGGAACTCGGTACCACCGGTATTTTACAAAACCTGGTACCGTGACGTTTTCATTTTTTTAGTACCGACTTGGTACCGAAGTACCGGGTCTTTTGACAAGTTATTGCTCCTTTATATCTCAACTACTCTAGGTAACTTATGCACAGCTAGTGAATCCAGCCCCTGTTGATTGGCAATCCATAATCTCAAAATGGGCAAATATTGACCAGTTATTTGGTCTTTGGTAGCATTTTTTGTTTCTTAATCACTCCAAATTCCAGTTTAGATTTCAGTTAATTAATACAACTGTGTGTGTTAATGTACATTTAACAATCTGTTGATTGTTACCAGTTAATTAATTGATTTATTACATTGTGGTCAGATTTGTTAAGAAGAAGAAAATGTGCTGGAAAATGAACCTTAATTTTACGGCCCACAGAGACTTAAGAGGTTTGGTTTTGAAAGGTTTCAAGAAGCCAATTTAAACCATGCAGGGTGTATAAGGGCTAATGTGAGTGTCCTTTAAAGGACCCTCTTCACCATCTGGCTGAAGTGCCATAGTGAAGTGCTCTCGTCCAATAAAAAGTGGTAACACTTTTTCCTCTTTCACGCAACAATCAAACACGCATTCATATGCGTACATGCACATCACTTCCTATCTCAGTCTTGAATGTTAAAGTTTTGCGCTCTTCTGGCCCTTTAACTTCAAGCATGACTTTTACTAATCATCTCCATGGCAACCAGACAGAGAGGGCTAATTTGGGGCCAGTAAACAGACTAGGGGTCTTTCTTTTTTTCTTATACTTGCACCTGATGAAGTATTGTGGTAGAATCATGTCACATCAAGTCGTGTTCTTAACAAGTACCAAGAATCAAACCTCCTGGGCTTGGTTGACAGTTATTATTATTATTTTAAGTCATTATTTTAGTGACTCAGAAATGTAACCAATATATAAATGCACAATAATTATGGGCTGGTGTTTATTTATATTTTATTTATTAAATATATCAGTTGATATTGGATATAAAATCATAAATTGTAATTGCGATTGCTTATTTTCACATTTGAAGTGCATTTGCTGTCATCTAAAACTTAAGTATGAATCTTTAAAACCGAATAATTGAATAAGACTATTTATAAATATATAATTAATTTAGAGATTTAAACAGAATAACATTTTGAGATCTGCTATTTAATGTCTTAACTGTATTAGCAAGAATTTGAATGTTGTTGTTAGTTTATTGTTAGTCTATGCTTTCTTCCTGTACTTTTTAATCAGTATGTTATACTTTACATAAGATTTTAATTTATATTAAATATGATTGTGAATGATAAAGCTGCATAAATGTATATGTCCAGCCTTTGAACACCGCTGTCCTGTTTAAAGATTTGAAAAAGCATCGGAGGGTTGCTCAGATGTCAAAACTATAATTGCAAATCAGAAGTGACCTTTTCTCAAAGCGCTCTGCGTGTGTGTGTGTGTGTGTGTGTGCGCGCGCAAGTAATTACACAGAATTCCTCCAGAGGTGCTCTGAAAGAGTTTCCAGGTAAATCTTTCAGTGATAAATATCACAAGCCTCGCAGGCAGAGAACGTATTGTGACCAAAAATCAAAGATGCGGGTTATCAGTTTTTCAGGGACTATCCTCTGTAATTGTTAGATATGCAAATGAGGGCCACTCAGCCGAGATGAGCTGATGCTTACAGACTGCTGATTATTTTCTTCAATCTTGCGAATGTGCGTCATTCAAAGAATATTACAGAAGCATTCCTATGAAATTTCTATTTAGTCTCATTTTAAATTTAGACTGCATGCTCCTGCGTTTTCAGTTGTGAATCCATGTTGCACACTTACTATTGTATTGGAGAATTTTTTTGATTTATTTGTTTGTGCGCATAGAGCATGTTGAAATCTGTCTTTGTTATTAGTTAATATTAATTTATGACCCAATTAAATTAACTTTACTCTCTTCCGAACACTAAACACGCTATTTTTCTCACACAGTAAGGTTACAAGATTTAAGATTTGTGATGAGCATGAGCTCTTCTTCAGTCATCGTCACTGGTCCTCACACACACACACACACACACACGCACACTAGCTCTCGCACCTTTATTGATGAGGCTGTGAATTAAACTGACAGAGAGTGGCTTGTGAATTAGCCGTAGTGGGAATAGCTGTCGATATTCTCTGTCCATGTGTGTGCGCTATAATGAGGTGCCTTGATAGCTGGTGTCTCGTGTTTGTGTGTCTCTTTTACACTGAGAAACAAATACTTGTTACCAACTCTGTCTAAGGTTTTTTTAAATAGCTATATATAGTTGTGTTAGTCATTTTGGCTGTTATAAGGGTTATATCATGACAAATCAATTATTTGGTCTTATTTTATCTGACTATAGCCATTTTATTATGAAAACCTGCTGTAACTTTCAAAAAATTGAAACACTTCCCCCGCTACGCTTGTCTTTTTGGATTAGAAACCAGAACAATTTGACACGTGTACATATCAAGAAAGCGTATAAGGTTAGATACTGTTATTCCTAAACACTAGAAGAGCTAAAGCAAAGAGTAAAACCTTGTGCTGTTCCTCTCTGTGCGTCTCTGCATATCCTTCTACAGAGTACCAGAGAAACAAGCAGCTGATATGTATTTTTAGCAAAGTCTCTGATCATTTCAGTGTCATCTTAACATTTCCCTGCCAATTTTTTATGAACCTGTCACAATGAAACGCAGACTTTTCAAACAGTCTGTTATTGAATGATGCTGCAATTAAAAAGTATATTGTAGTCAAAATAAAAACACAGCTCAAATGAGTGCAGCAAAGTTTCTCGTGTCTTGTGGGGAAAATGGTGTTTACAAAGTCATAGAAAATATTAAATATACAACAGTAAACAATGGCCTGTTTTAATTCTGAGAGAGATTGAGAGGGAGAGAGAGGGGAAACTTAAATATGCACTATGTTCTAAATTTGCACTTTTTATTGCAAAAAGCTACCACCATATAAGTGGACTGAGGGAAAATGTAATAAAAACTACGATATGACCTTTGAGAGATTTAGGTAGTTACGTTAGTCTTGATTGAACTTGAACTGTTTCTCATTCAGGGAGATCTGGGTGAAAAATGAGTTTTGGTGTGAAAGGGGTTCGTGATCAACCCCTCTTGTTTGTCCTGGAGACAAATGTCATTCATGGATGGCGTGTGATGGTGAACTGTCCTCTTTGTGGTCGTAATGATGATTTGCAGCTGGTCTTTGTAGTGGCAGATGCAGCCAAAATTAGAGAATAATTGATGTTGGCAGAATTAATTTTCATCGGTATTCCTTCTGAATGCTTAAAATAATTAATTCTGTCTATCAATTATTCTCTCATTGTAATTTTGATCAGAATTATTCTGCAAAGATTCTTTGTGTGTGTGTTTTTGGACAGTGGGAGTCAAATCCTTGAACATCTGTAGCTGGTCAAGACTGATGGATTTTAGCTGAGATGGCAAGGTTTTTCAGATTTTGGCAGGTTATTTCTTGCTTTTTCAGAGTAACAGAGGAATGTCAGAATAGTAAAAATCTCCACAAATCCTGGGACAGTTGGTAAACGTAGTGTTGCACTGTTGCAGGATATACCAGGTTGGGTCCAACTGGCCCTTTGATGTCTTATTTCTTGAAAACACCTTATTGACTTTGTGTTCTGTAATGTTGAAGAAGTCATCCGGTCCCTCACAATGAAAAGTTTTGAGCAGGAACTGTAGTTCCAGCATGAAAACTGCTTGTTTGGCACCAGGGGGTCTCTGGCGCTTGGAGAGATGTCTTTATTTTTTTCATAATGTATGGTAGGGCCTTGCAAACGGTGAAGTCACTTAGTTTCTTTTTGCTGCCCTGTTCAAAGCCTCATCTCCCATCCCAAGACCTCTCTTCTCTACAAAGCAATGTCCTCTGGGTGTTCTCTGTAGTTTTATTTAGCTGTGGTTTGAGTTGGGATGCACTTTTCTCTCCAGCGCAAGATTGAACTGTCATTCTGTGGAGTAGAAACACTTCTCAGACTGTTCACCTCTACGCTAGCGTTTTATTTGTCTTGACGTATTTTGCCTGTGTGAGATGATTAAGAGAAGCATTACATGATCAGAACTCCTGGGGCAAACAGCCCCTATCATACTTGAACAGTCATCCTGTATTTTGTTCGGTCTCTTTTTGAGAGCATGAGCAAAGTAAATATGACTGTTTATAATTAGGATGTTTGTGACCAGGGTTGTATCATTAAATATCCCATGATTACAGCAGACCGTATTAAAAGTGATAACCTGCTAATTCAGATTATTCACAGGGAAATATTCTGGGTGAATCTTTTTTTTTTCATTTATTTTAGTTTTAGTTTAAATCAGCAGTTTTAATTTAGGGGTTGTGCGATATACCGGTAGACACAATTAACCAGTAGAAATGTGTTAACTGGTAGTAGGGATGCGCGGTTTACCGGTACTGGAAAACTACCGGTGTATATATTATATTTCAAATATCATAATTTTGCTCAATTTGGTATTTCATACGCTGCAGTTGCGAAGAGCACCTGTAGGTGGCAGTGCTTCCCAAATTGCTGCGCAACTGGTAAATGTGACAACAGAACAACACGATGGATTAAACAGATGAAACTATCAGCGCACCCGAAATTAATAAAAGAGAACAGTAGAAGGGAAATATGGCATTACATTCGATATAAAACACATGACAAAGGTGAACAAACTGACCTTACTGCACCTGTAAACAAGTGTTGCTATAATCATGTTGCCACAGGGACACATCAAATCTTTTTAAGCATTTGTTGCTTGCTAATCCTGATCTATTCAGAGAATTAAGAGATCGATAAGGTGAGTGCATCATTCATAAATTCAGATTTTAACTTTTATTTACAACTGATCCACACATCCAGGTGTGATACAGTAAGCTCAAACGTGCGTGTGACACGCTAGAACCAGTGAAGCTTTCGTCACGTAATATATGCTTGCATTTCATACAATCGAATATTAAATTGAATTTGAAATGAACAATAGTTTTGCTATATTAATTTTAGTATCAATGATATGAAGGGAATGTTTCTGCTAATATGAAACAAGCGAGAGAGTGAGATTTATATTTAATGCTTTTTCTTTGAGTCTGAAATCTCAAAACAATCTGAGAGAGAGAGAAATAATAATGCGATTTGGAATATTACTTTGACTGTTAGAATAACACTTTACAATAAAGCAAAATTTGTTGCATTAATTGCACAACAAATTACAGTCAAAATGTAACCTCTGTTCCCGGTAGGTCTTTTGTTACATTTTGAGATATTTTGTGTGCACTGCGTTTGCACCATAGACTGTAAAAAAAAGATGGACAACGCGTCTCCACTTCCTTCCACTATAGAAAAGTGAAGCCAAAGCATCTCAGTATGGCCACTGCCATCGTGAGTAAATGACGTCATTTGGAGCCTGAGTCTGCGCAGAAGAAATTAGTTTGGAGCCCGAGTCTGCGCAGAAGAGATACGTTTGGAGCCTGAGTCTGCGCAGTAGAGTCATGAGGTGGAGCCGTGGAATCAAACTCCCGCAGACCAATCAACCATAACGACACACCCCATTTTTATAGCATCAAATTACTAGCTAAAATCAAACTTATCACAAAACTGAACAATTGAAGATATATCAGCGTGATGATAACTACCTAAAATTACCAAAACCATATTTCGGAAAATTGTATTGGAAGTGTAATTATTTTTTTATTTTGAATCAAGTCCCATTCGTTGGAGAGGGATTACATGGAGAGGGCGGGGTTTATGACCTGTACTGCAGCCAGCCACCAGGGGGCGATCAAAGAGCCCGCAGCTTCACTTTTAAAGACGCGTGAGGCACACCCGGTTTGCACTGAAAAGATAAGAAGATTTGAATATAATTACTTCAGTTAGCCAATTTTTTTTCTCCAACATCAAAATCTAACCTATGTTCCCTGTAGGTTTTTTGTTACAGTGTGATGCAAAGGTATTAAGATGTGAATCTGTTGTTGTTGTTATTATTAATAAAATAGTTTTAAAATAACTAATCTTTTGAGGCTGGTCATTTGTCACCTATGGTATCGATTTAGTATCGATACTGAGGTATTACATTCTGGTATCGTACCGAAGCCAAAATTATGGTATCAAGCCATCCCTAACCAGTAGAGATCTTGAACTATCTCTGTTGCGGTTACACGCTGACGTGACGTTGCTGTGCTACATGGTCACAAAACGTATAATATCAAAGACTATTGCGACTTAATAAAATATTATTTTAAGTCGCTGAAATGCAATGAGCAGCGAAAGAGAACTAATTTCGCTATATGCTCGCGCAGTCTCAGAGACTGTTTCTGAGCACTTCAGAGAGGCACGCGCACATGAAGACGACGGTGCTCCTAGAGTGCTGAAGAATTGAACGATGTTATTTTAATTGCGTTATAGGCCTTGAATAGTTACATACACACATTTGTGTATGTCAAAATGGCCATCAGTATATTGGATCCGGCTAGCTCTTAAAGTGACAGCAGTCTCATATTCCTGGAATGTCAAAAATGATCAAAAAAGACGTGAAGTAATAAATCATGATGTATATCGTTACCGTGAAATAAAACTACTCCTATTGTGATATAATATTTTGGTCATATTGCCCACCCCAAATAATGATAACATTTTTATTAAACTTTTTATTCAGTTTAAGAATGGCTTTTTGCTCTGCACCATATATTTTTTCATTTGCATATGATGACTTATTGAACTGTATCATATATCAAATATTTCAAAGGATCATTTATGGTTCTGCAGCATGAATTGGATCCGCTCAGCTCTAACGTTAAATGGTCTGCCCTGGAGAAAAACTAATCTTTGGATTTTAAATAAAAAAAAAATCAATATGCTAATAATCCATTGACCAAAATCCATATGCAATTTAAAAAAAAAACTAGATGTGTGGTCACATTTACTCTTTTTTGGTAAATTTGCATTTATCTGAATAGGAAACCACACAATTTGGATTTCCATGAGGTCCAAAGATTTCCCTATGTTCTGCGGCCAGAAAGTGCAATGATGTTGTGAAAAATTTACTGAAAATACAGATTTTGTGGTGCATATTTTAATAGTTTGTGACATTTATATAAATGCCACAAGCTCATATTCCTGCTTGCTTTTTCAGTGCAGTTTTTTTTTGTCTTGGTAATAGTTTTAGTTGGCAATAATAACCTCGCAGAGGGGGAACTTGATTAGGATAGAGATTGCTCTGAAAAGAGAGAGCTAAAGGAGGACCTCATCCGTTCTTTGCCACATTTTCACTCAGTCAGCACACTCAGTCGGTCTCCACCTCTCACTCTCTCTAGCTTTCATTCCTTTACAGTCTCTCTCCTTTCGCTCTTCACCCTGTATTCCTTCAGAGGATTGAGTGTAAACGCTTGCATCAGCCTCCCCCTTCTGTTTGATGAAGGGATGCCGGTCTAGAGGAACTCACCCAGGCCTGAATGTGTTTGTGTGTTTGGACTGTTGTAGTAGCCAAGTTCGTCAGGCTCTTAGCGCCTCTCAATTGGAGGTCAGATTCCCTCTGCAGTAATACGGTCTTGCTTTTTTTCACCCACACGTAATCTCAAATTGTTGTATAGTTGAATAAAAAATTGACATTTGTGTTTCACACACACACACACACACACACACACTCAGAGACAACAGAGGAACACACACTCTCCCACCCACTATGTGTAATAGATGACTCGACACTAAAAACACTGATTTCAGCATATGGTCCGAGTGAACTAATCTTAACAATCTGTTGCAGTAGAGAATTGGATACCAAGGAAGGGTGTTGCACTGGCATCAAAATATTTCTCTGTAATGGATCCAGTCTTTACTGATCCCTGTGCCACCGTGAAGGCAACGGGTTATTACAGCAGAACAGTTCAGTAAATACCAGCGGGACTCGTTGGCACAAGCTTTCCTTATCCACTCATGGCCATCAAGAACCGGCTGCAGCTTCAGACTGATTTAAGATGACAAGCAACGTGGGCATGCCTGCCTCCTTCAGAGTGTGCTGGCCCACATCCGTTGCACAGAAATGCCATGGTTAACGAGAACATTCTAGTCATTACGGTTCATGCAAGGCTTTCCCATATTCTCTTATCTTATCGCTCCAATATCCCTCAGAGCACAAATTCGTTTTGCTTTGATGCAACAAATGAGCATGGGTTTATCTTGCCAGACTTCATAGAACTGTTGACTTGTTTCAAAAATAGTAAATACTAAGCAGTGGCGTGTGGCAAATCCCCTTCCGCTGTAGCACGAATCAAGACCGTGATTATGAGGTTATTTTGGGCATTTTTGCCAACTTTTGTCTTGATTTTACACATTCCATGCTGTAATACATTCATCTTTCTAGATGTTGCAGGCAAAATTCAGTCGTTTAAATAGAAATATGCACAATTAGGACTTACAAGTGAGGGCAGTAAAGGTTCCATGAAGATTTCACTCATGTTCAAGTTGGTCACGCATATTTGGTTGAAGCTGCTTGGTTTGAAACTTTTTTTGTTGGCAAATTTTCACCAAAATTTTACTGATGTCACTGCATCTTAAATGTACAGTGGGTTTGAATTTGAAAATTACATTTTGAACCAAACGAAACCATGCAACCAATATGGCATTACTTGCTTTGTTAGCAGTTTGAAATGTAACATCTGAGTATTTGTAGGGACTTTCTTGAATACTAAATACTCATTGCTTTTGATGGTTATCCTGTGTTCGTTTTTGTAAATAAAATGCTCACATATTCTCGCATTGTCATTCAGGGGAGATCTGAGTTTTGGAGGCATTTTCTGTTTTTAAATTGTAATTTAAGACCGCCTAAAAGTGAATTGTTAGTGGCTGTATTCAGCTGTCAGGGCCATGCATACAAATTTCAGGCTTCACATGGTCACAAAAAGCTGGGATGTCAGAGAATTTTAAAATAGTAATTTCCAGGGCTGGACAAGTCAAAGAATTTAATTGAAAGAAGTCATACAAAGGTCATGGAAATCTATACATTTTCCTATCTCTAAAATATTTAATTGACAATGACTAGACACCCTGATCTTCGGATATTTTTTAAATCCTTGTCCAGTAATTAGTCTTGGGGATTCATTGGTCAAAAGGTATAAAAACCCTGAAATGGGGACAGACAGACCACAGATTGTCTAATGGCTTTTCTATACAAAAATAAGAACAGATCCATTTTTTTAGCTGTGAATCTCTGAATCATATATAGATGCTTTGCTATTTATATGCACATTGAAAATGTTAGTCAAGTGCAGTGTTTCAGATCAAACCCACCTCAAAATGTCTGTTGTAAATGATTGAAAAACAAAATGCAGATGCATGTGCCTGAATAGTTCAGCATGTGAGTTGTGGCTAAAGACACATGTCTCTTTGCACTCTGTGCATTCTCTCTTTCTGTCTGCTGCAAGGCAGTGATATTAATTCCACTAATCTGTAGTCTCAGGGGCTTGTGGGCATAATTAGGCAGTTGGATTACGGCTCATTTGGGGGATTATAGTCCTGCATTAATCTCTCACAGTGGCCCAGCTTTATCTCTGGTTGGTTGGGTGGCTCCCTCCTGTTGTGTCATGTTCCTCCCACTTGTAGCCTTGCATTTTCCCACCCTGTTGCTGAGACAATTGGATGTATCAGACATGCAACACCATTATTTTGCAGGCAGTCTCACAGGCCAATTCTTTTTTGTGTGTGCTTTTTTTGTGACCCCCCCCCCCCCACACACACACACACACACACACACACATTTTCACGTGACAACCAACTATTGATCTATGGCTTTGTTCACAGTGCTTCAAATTCCAAGTCCAATATTTAGGACTGACTGTCCCCGCTGTCATTTTATAAGTGATGAAATCAGATCCGTTTGTTCAAACAGTCTGGTGAATATCCACTATATCTACACGGGTTGCCATATTAATGACTTTAGTGTCTGCACTATGCCAAAAGATATGAGAAGGGCTGTCGTTTCATCAAAGGGTAGAAAACTTTTTTATATATTTCACCGCAGTGCTGAACTCATGAGGCGCATCAGATATCATAAGTGTAAAGAGTTTTTCAAACCGCATATGGATATGATTTAGATTAAGACGGCAAATAACAATTATTTTGATAATAATTTAATCTGTTGTTTATGTCTTTAAAAAGTCAAATTTTATTTTCGGTATTTATTTTTTTTTTTTTATAGAAAGTTTTACAACCTGTCCAATATGTGTGTGTGTGTGTGCTAAAGAATGTAGGCTGTGCTATACATTGTGCAATAAAGGGTCAAATATAAGGTAATACTTTAACATGGGAGCAGTCGTGGCCTAAGGGATTGAAAGTGGGACTTGTAACCTGAAAGTCGCGGGTTCGAGTCTTAGGTCTGGCAAGAATTGTCGGTGGGGGGAGTGAATAATCAGCGCTCTCTACTCCTTCAATACCTCAACTGAGGTGAGACCCTTGAGCAAGGCACCAAACCCGCATGGTTGGTGGGAAGGGAGAACGCTTGGATGAGCACTGCATGTTTCAAAATCGAAACCCGGTGCTGGTGTTTTTATATCACTGTATTTCTGAAGGAAACCGACTGTCTTCAGAAAACTATGGATGTCATTTTAATTTAATCTTGCATGTAATGTCTGATAAAGCAGCGTTTGTGAGTGGAGCTCTGCTTTGTGTACAGCGTTGCCAGGGAAACCTCGCTCTCTACCCCTCCTCTCTCTCTCCTGCTGGCAGCGAATGAATTTGCATATGCCACCACAAATAGTGTAAGTCTGTGGGACTATAGTCTCAGCCTCAGACGTCACGCCCACGGAACGTTGGCTAAACGTCTGATGCATATGGCACACTTATCTGGAAACACTTCAGGATTTTGGAAGTCGTCTTCGGATTGGTTGAATTATACAGGATTTCCGGGAGACGTGTGTGTCGCATTCTTTCAACGTTCCGCCTGGAAACAAAATTGCCGTGGCGCCAAACCCTCTCACGAAAGAAGAAAGCCATCGTGTTTACAACTGACGATGAGCGTTTGTCAGAATCCACTAAATGCAGAATTTTCAAAAGTATGTGAAAAATGTTATGTTTGCGGCATAGAATCTTTCAAATATGTCCGAGAGTTTTACACACCGGTCTGTTATTGTGGCGACATTTACACGCCCCTAAACATGATGCGGAACAAAACGAAAAGTGATTGGTTGCTTTACCTGTCAGTCTTATGGCCTCTTGGGCAGGCCTTGGCCATTCAAAGTGGCCAAAGTTCCCAGACCTTCAGCCGTCAGTCTGAAGGTCTGGCTACGCGAGACTAGTGGGACTATGGTATAAATAAATTCAACTGTATAATAGTTTCACTGTAATTCATGTTATAATGAATTAATACATAATAAATATTGCCACTGCACTTATCTGTACATAGTAAATTAAGTTATTTTTAAGTTGTTGTTGACATTCGATCTAAAACGTGATTTAGCCAACAAAATAAAAAATAATATATAGCGTTACCACTTTAATATTTATTGTAATATCTGTGTGTGCAAAGGTTCTGCGCGATCCTCTTGTTCAATATTTTCAGGGTCTGAATTGATATAGCAATTTTGACGAACTTGCTGCTTTGGCAAAGGGCGGGGCAGTACTGTTCGCCAATCACAACGCACTGGGGCAGCTAACCAATCACGACACATTTCGTTTTTCGGAAGGCGGGCCTTCATCAAACCCGGAACTAATCGAGCCGTTTGTCAGGCTGGGGAGAAAGGTATTGTAATAATATAAATTATGTGAAAAATAATGCAATTTTCGAACCACCAAGCATGAGAGCATGTTCTAGTACACCCCCAAAACTAAATCAAGACTTTGTAAAAGAGCATAATAGGACCCCTTTAACTAGTTGCTTATTAGCATGCCTATTATTAACATACTGGCTGTTTATTAATACTTAGCACTAAAAGGGTAACTAACCTAACCCTAACCCAGCACGTATTCTGCATGACCATATTCTACATCCCTAATCATAACCAATACCTAAATTTAACAACTACCTTACTGACTATTAATAAGCAGCAAATTAGGAGTTTATTGAAGCAAAAGTCATAGTTAATTGTTTGTTAATAGCGCGAATGCGGGGGTTAATAGCGGGGTATGAGGTGCGATCGTAAAATGTAAAGTAACATTTGGGGTGATGGGTCATAAGGCCTTCAATTGAAGTAAATAAATGAAAAAATAACACAGGACAGAAGCGATAGATATTACTGAATTCACGACAAATACAACAAGCTTAATAATGCATTTTTGTCTCATAGAAAAGCACTTAACAGTAAAGCATTGATTTTGAGCTAGACTGCTGGGAAGTTACTGCTAATAAATTCTGTCACCCTCATGTCCTTCCAAACGACTTTATTATGTTGAACACAAAATAAGATTTTGTAGAATGTTACCAAACCTTTTTTGGTTTCCCTTGATTTCTACAGTATGGACAAAACATTCTTGAATTTCTCAAATTATGTTCCACTGAACAAAGAAATTCATACAGTTTGAATTAACATTTGACTTGAATTAAAATTCATTAGAACTAAACATCTAAAAAGAAAGAAGTATCCAGAGTTTAACTGACAAGTATTAGTAGAATGGTGGTCACAAGAAGTAAAACCATGGTCCTCATTACCATGGTTATATGTTTTTTTTTTTAAATAAATAAGTAATAATAAATTATAAAATTTGTAAAAATAAATAAATAAAAACTAAACACGAAGAAACGCGATCGGCCCACTATTTGAATGGAATGTCCCGGTGCTCCCGATGGCCAGTAGGCGATCGCGGGCCCCCCAGACTTCTGGGCCCTATGCACTCTGTCACCCTCCCCCCCCCCACTAGCGACGCCCCTGTTGACTAATGTAAAGTGGTGTGAATGGCAGATCGTTTTATTGATTGATCAATTGATTTGTATTCTGTATATCACATTTTAAAGCCTACAACTATTTACAACAAACTCAAGATTCACTCAGAAACGTAAAGATTTATAATTTTCATTAGCAATTATTGTTGTTTTTATTGATTAGTAATTGAAGCCCAAGTTTAGATCGCTTTGTAACCTTTAGATGTTCAGACCACAAGTTTGAGTCAGATACACCCAAAAAATCTGATTTTTGCTGCCTGCCTGTACAAAGCCTGTGTAAACCAGTGGTACGGAGAACACATTTTAGGAAAAACAACAGCTGGGCATAGCTAGTTTAAGCTGGTCTAGCTGGTTTTCAAGTGACCAAAACCCCTCTAAAACACCAATCCAGACCAGCTGGGAGAAACACAGTGGGGATTGATAATATCAGAGTGTCCTTGTATTTCAGCACACAGGCTGTCTCAGATCCGTATTCAGCATGGCTACACCTTACCATCTGATTCAGCACTGCTTCTCTCCTGAAGGTTGATTGAAAGATCTCTCTCTTCTCTCCCCTCTCCACATCCATCTTTACCCCTCTGCTCTGTCTCTTTGGATATGCCTTATATTCTTGACGGTAGTTTAAAGCACACATCAGTAAATATGCACTTTGATGTGCTGCAATGGGACCGTGTGGGTATGTGTGTGACAGTTGCTGTGCTCCCTGGAGCGTTTGTTCTCTCTCTTCTCTTTCTTCCTTTCAATCTCTGTCTTTATAATATTTTCTGTTGTGTGTATTGAGCGGAGCATTCAAACATGGATGGACAGATACACAACAAACACACACACACAGATTAAATGACTTGTGGTTCCTGCAGAGAGGGATGGCAGTCAGACGGTGGGGATTTCTAATTGAGTGCTTTGCTGTGAAGAAGCTTGTTTTGCTCTTATCGCTCACTCTATCGGTCTTTCTCGGTCTCTCACACACACATACTGATTCAGATTACAATCTTCATCATTCACCATCAGAGACCAAGAGACAATCCCATGGGGGCATTTGAGATGTTCAAAACTTTAAAATGTTTAATATGGGAACTTTACGCAGTGAAAATGTAGTTTTAGAAGAATGTTTCTGCACTTTTATTTTCACAAAATGAACATAAGAAAAACAATTTAAAACCATATTTATAATTTTTAGATGGATGGGTGGATATTTAGATAGGTAGGTTGATGGGTAGATTAGCTTTTATTTGTATATTTTCTGTTTTATAAAAAATCCCAGTAAAATTAGTACTTCAAATTAAACGTATTTTGTTTCAGTTAGTTGCTAAGGAAGCATTTCTAATTTTGATTTAAGCTTTCGAAGCTTTCATTATTTTACTTGACCATTTATTGTCCCCCTTGAGGGGCAATTTGTTCTACAGCAGTGGAGAACAAACACATATAAAACAAAAAAATACAAAACACCATAATACATTAAATATTAATAAATATAAAAAATGTACAATAACCTAAAAATTTTCCTTTTTTTCATCCAATACTTAGATTTTATTTCTGCTTTATTTCAATTAATGAAAATATTATAATTGTTTTAAAGTTTTAGTGAACTATATCAACACTGAAGTAAGTTTATAGAGAATATTATTGTGATTTCAGAAGCTGTGGTACTTGCATGAATGATGCAGGTATAAGTTTTGTCTGCCATGTGTCCCCTAAAATTTCCATTCACTGAAAAGTAAAAGAAAATGACTGGCCTCGGTTTCCTATGTTTCTTAAGTGAACCCCAGTATTTATATATATATTTTTTTTCCTCCCTTACTGTTGACAGGCGTTTAAAGAAATAAAAAGAGCTCTTGACTTGAGCACGATTTTAATATCGACACTTATTAGATGTTCTATACCTGCATATAACCTTTTAATTTTTTTTCTCCTTTATTGGAAGATTTGTGCCAACTTATGTGTGTATCCTTATTTTCCTGAGATATAAGCAAAGAGTGGCATCAATTATGCTTAGCAGGTGTTTGATCTGCACTCTCTCTCAGACTCTGACAGTTAAAAGGCTCTGCAGATATTCAGTTCTTCTTGTTCGACTTCATCTTAGATGGTCCTTTTATGTGTTTATGTGCTCACAAGCTTGTTTCAATCTGCTCTTCTCTCTTTTACATTCAGCATGCATCTCTTTCAAGCTAGGCCATTTCAACCGTTACCTTTATATTGATCTCCGCTTTAACGGCACAAAGAGCAGTATGTATGTTTGTGTGTGAATGTAACACTGTTGGATAATTTTCCTCTTCTTTTTCTCAGCAACTCCTGCGAGAAATGCAGCAGATGGCCAGCCGACCATTCGCCACCATCAACGTCGCCTTGGAGATGGATGAGGAGCCGCCAGACCTGATTGGTGGAAATGTGAAGGTTAGCATGACCTTTCGTGTGGTGACATCAGAGTGGCTTTAAGAGAGAGTGCAGTTACTGCATGTGTTAATGTGCGAACGAACTGAGAGCTGAGTCACTGGCTCTGTTTCAAAATCTAATGAGCTGCGTCGCTGTCTGCGGTCTACACAAGCAACTGCCTTCTAAAACAGCAACCAAATAAAAATGTCATTTGAATCTATACATAGGCAGCAACTCTTTTAGGACTGGCCACTCGTGCTCTCCTAATGTGACGCACACAAGAAACTCAATTCTTTTGATTAGTTTTTCGTTAGCATATACTGCTAATCTAAGGATTCAGTGCTCAAATAAACACAAAAAATAAAAACAATAGCACGCAGTTTTCATTAAATGCACATCAGTTATCAGTTAGGATGTCCAGTTTGCTTTGCTTGAAAATTCGGTCTCTGCTAATGTTGTGGAATATACAGGGAAGTATTTCAGAAGGGCCTTTCACACTTGAAATAGTTAACCCTGAGTCACTCTAAATCTCAGGTAAACCGAACGCCTGGGTTATTGTGCTTCTCATTTCACACCACAACCCTCTATGCACCCCTTGGCAATAGAACTGCCATTGGCTAATGGATTTCTTGTTGTACTCACCAGACTCGACAGATATATATGAATAATTTGAAATCTTATTTTCTTCACAAAATGACAGCCCTTTATTAAGATACATTCATATGTATTGCCAAATGCATGTTATTCTTGCTCACTTCTAAAGTAACCAGCCAGCAGTGCTTTCTGATTAGTCTTAAAGGTTGAATAATTTCATTTTGACTGAAAAAACAAGAAAAAATATAATTTGCATGAAGCACGTCAATTCTTCATGGTATGTAGGACTCTATTCGTTCTCTTTTTGCATTTGTGAAGAAACAGATTGCTCATTTAAGCGACAGTGAATGGGGCACCTACACACTAGAGTTTACAGTGTGTCAAATACCCTGCTCATCCATTGATATCAATGGAAATTAGTGCACTCACTTCGCTGTAAATTTGTGATAGATGTTACTTAGTCAACTACCATTGGATAAATACAGCACACGACAGGTTTAGATGACCTTGATTGCGTTGTATGTTTGTTTTTGCATACAATCCACTAAAGAAAGGTTTCTTTCCATTATTTGACGGTACATATTTCATATTCCATTCAGTACATATTTCAAACTTGCATTCATAACTCGGGTAAAATATAATTTATTTTTCCGATGAAGATTCAGCAATGGGGGAATACTATACTGAAAAATGGTGCAGAATGCACTGATATGGGGAACTTTCTTGGTACATTATGAAAATATTTGTTAAATATTAACAACAGGGCCCAAAGTTGACAGTTGGTTTTCCATGCAGGCTACATTTTCCTGCACCCCCTGGACATAGGAATTGAGTGAAAGATTGATATCTAGATAGTTGAAGTAAAGACTGCGATTAATCGGAAAATCTAGGTTTTACCCCACACTATAAATTAAATAATTCTATCGATTTGTTAAAGTGGTAAATAAAATATGTTTCCCTCAAATCACTGGACTGTATCTTTGGAGGAAACATGTGATACTACCTGACAACTTGGCCAAAATGAGGTACATTTCAAAGCAGTATAGATTTTTTGGAATGTGCCTCAAGAATGGTCTTGTCAGGCAGCTCACTAGGTTTTAGAACAGAACTTGTGTGTTTTAAATCTCAAACTAAACCTCTGTGTTTTTAGGTACTCAGCAACTTTAAAACCATCACACTTTCATCGTCTAGTTTTGACAGCTTTGTTTAATTCTGTTTACTTTAGTTTCAAGGCTCCTTGACCCCTCTATGAGATTTGCAACTAATAACTGCATTACATAGTATTACAGCTATATTTGATTTCAGGAATGTTTGGTTTGTAATTACTGTTTTGCTTTGTTTGTTGTCCTAACACTTTAATGACAGCCCTAGAGTGAAGATCCAATTTAGATGTACCTCTTTTCTATGTTCTCACTTCTGCTCCATCAATGTCCTATGCTCACTATCAAGGTTTAAAAGCAATTACAATCCAGCCATCCTTGATAGCAAAACGCTATAAATGCTGTTATTTCTCTCAAATCTCATAGAAGGACCCAGAGGGTGTGAAACTAAAGTAAACACAACTAAATCAAATAGCGATGCACACAGAAGCTCGGTAGACATCAGAGCATTTAATGCTGTAGTTTGTGGCCTCTGACACACTCAGTCAGTATACGTCTGCTTTCTCTCTCACTCCCTCACTGTCACTTTCGTTTTCTTTAATTATAAGAGTTAATTAAACACAACCTGTCTTCTGCTTGCTCAGTCTGGTTGCCTCAGATAATCGCCTGAGCCGAAATGTAACGAACGCATATATATATAAATATAAATGCATACGTGCAGCAATACGCCCCTCCATACTCATGCCGATGCTCTGAGGCTGTAATTGAATTTTACTGGGAGTTTCTTCTTGTTGTGTGCTGGAGGAGTAGGTGTGTATGGCGTGAAAGATAAATGCCGTCTCTGAATTGACAGTGGGAAAGTGCGAGGAGGAGAGAGATAGAGAGGAGTGAGGGGGTGAACTGGCCTCGGTAGGATAAGAAGTTGCTTAAAGAGAAGAATATATGAAGAGATGGAGGGATGAATATGCAAGTGTGCTGTACAGTGGGGAGAATATGTGAATGAGGGGTTGGAGAGCTGCAGTAAGCACGCAAACACTCAGTCATTGAACAGTCTTTTTGATGCATGTGCGCTAATATCACGCATACACACAACACACGCTGGGGAAACTCAGCAGTTAAGTAAAAAGAACAAGTATGTGTGTGTGTATAAAAGGGTTTATGTCAGGCTTGGGACTAAGGGCAAAATGAGAGTGTGAAATGGGTCAAAGCTGGAATATGATTTGTGCGTGTGTTCAAAAAAAGAAGGTCATGTGCTTTCAGCCCTGTTCTACACATGCATTAAAAATACTTACAAAAAGTACAACGGTTTTTGTGCATGTACCGTGGTATTCTTTGAAGAACAGTACCTTTGAATATGCATTAGCAGACCTTTCAGTAGACTGGTACAATATGTCACAGATATATACTAAAAGGCAATTGGGAAATATTATAAATTAAAATTATACAAGTCTTTTCCTTTAAAATATTTTTGGCACAGTTTTTTTGCCCCTGCTTAGAGGTGAAGAGGCTAAAATTATTATAAACATTTTGATACCAGTGTCACAGATTTTGAAAATTGACCGAACGAGTCAAATTCAGAGTCAGAACTGTCTATATGTTTTAATAATGTCATTCAAATGTGCAATGGGGTCCAAATGTCCGAGACCACAATGAAAAATTTTTTTCTGTCAAGTCTGGAAATTGGTCTTGTGAATCCTTCGTACAGACGTCAGATGTTCCTGCTTACAATGAAACTGAAGATGCTCCTTGAATCATTCTCAAATTGTTTTGTTTTTTCAGAAATTAACACTTTTATTAAACAAGAATGCATTAAATTAATCAAAGTAAAGACATTTATATTGTTACAGATATTTCTATTTCAAATAAATGCTAGTATTTTTGAAAAAGTGCTGGAAATTCAGCTTTGCTATTACAGCAATAAATTACATTTGAAAATATATTAAAGAAGAAAACATTTATTTGAAATACATTTTTCACATTATACGGTTTTTACTTTATTTATGATCAAATAAATGCTGACTTAGTGAGTAAAAGAGACTCAAAAGCATTACAAGCCCAAATTTTTGAATAATAGTATAATTGTTTTTAAATAAATAAAAATTCACTCATTTTGTTGTGTAATATAATTTGTAAAAAGAACAAATGAAATGCAACACTTGTATTAAATGGAAAAAATGAAGCATTTTCTCTAGTTGTCTCAGGACCACACTGCATATCATATATATTTTTGTAACCGTTTGTCTTTTTCCCCTCACAGTCTGTGCCCAAGCCCATAGCTTTGGAGCCCTGTTTTGGGAATAAAGCAGCAGTGCTCTCCATCTTTGTTAGATTACCCAGAGGCCCCGGAGGTATTCCTCCTCCAGGACAGACAGGTGGGTCGGCGAGCCAATGCATTTGGCCCCCACACTGAGTGCTGAACAATTTTACACTCTGCCGCCAAGGCCATTATACTGTCGCTCAGAAACACCTCTTTGTCTTCTTCTCTTCTCAGGTCTGGCAGTAGCGAGTGCATTAGTGGACGTCTCTCAGCAGATGTGTCTGGGATATAAGGAGAAGTCGGGAGGGATGCGTAGCCGCAAGCAGCAGCCATTAGCACAGCCCGCCACCTGCATCTGACATTTACCCCTCGTCCTCTGACCTCGGACCCCTGCCAGGACTGAGTCACAGGAACACACGCTTATGGCTGGGTGGCGTGGTTTAGCCAAGCCAAGCGGACTCTGATTGGAGAAACTGAATCTCTCCTGGCCCAAGCTGAGAGAACACTACAGGAAATGAACTCTTATGTGACCCTGACTGACAGGACTTATCCTGGGCCACTTTATGATATTTAACTTATTTCAGTTATTTTATTCCATTTTTAAATCAGGAGGAAGAATCCATGCACTGCTGCATCTCTGATGAAGGCAACACACACAGACAAACTTTACTTCTGGAGACTTCTTTGGCTGCATGGCTATTACACAAACACACAAACACACGCATATAGTACAGGATGTCTTTTAGAGGCATATAGTATGTCTGTGTCTCGTTAATCATGGCAGTGGTCACAGCAAATTGCTTTTATTTATTAATAATTAATCACGATTTGATGTGCAGGAATAAGTCACAGCAAGCTGGTATGTTTACAAGCGTTTTATTTTACAGTTCATCTGTGACGTCTCTCCCAAGCATGTCATGTTTGTCCCAATAAGAGGATCTACATTGGACCTTTTTCACATCCTTCCTTTTGAATGAATTACCTCCTTTCACATGTTCATGTAGAGATCTGAGACGTCAGTGTTTGTTTGCCATAATGATAGTGCTACTTCTGCTTCTGCTTTTATCATTTACATTCTCTCTTATCTGAAATCTCAACCCATTTCTCAGGCACATTTCAAGGAAGGCAGGAATAAAAGACGACTGCAGGCAGGCAGCAGGGTGGAATTAGAGCGAACAAAGACCTTGTTTGGGTTTCTCTAAATGTCAGATGTCATTTTGGGCTGGCGAAGGATTATCAGCATACACAAATGCACAAACCTGGGCCTGCGTCGGATACCGGGGGTATTCTCCAGGATATGGAGTGGATTGCCTAGTACAAAGGAAAGGTCAGAGATAGAGTGAGCAAATGTGACATTATGAAATCTAAACTGGTGTAAGTGTGTGTAGCGGCACAGTCATTACATCTTTCATTATCCTAGTGCGCGGCTTTATCGAGACGGCACAGATGACCTGCTTGCCAGTTCTCGGTGCGTTTAGAGTGCCATGAATAAAGGGACACAAGTCACTAGACCAGAACCAAACATCTAGTATTGAGAGCCCAAACAGGATGCTACTAATCTCAATGGAAATTCATGTCCTGTGACACCCATCAGGTGCGAATGTAAGTCTCGTAGAGAGACCATTTATGTTTTTTTTCTCGCAATCTGTTAGGGTCCAAAAGGGAAAGCGCACTCACACGTACACACAAAATGGTCTAATGAAAGGAGCTGGTCTCTCTTCCTTCAGATGGAAGCTAATTCTCACATTGATTTTCTCTGTAAGCCTCAAACAGTACTTCTCACACACCGACCGCACCATCTATATACAGTGCTACTGTAGATACGGAGTCTGTAGTTTGTTAATATGTATAATGTAGCAGCAAGTGCACTCAAGTTTTTTGTACATGGTGATGGACATTAATGTGAATGCCGTCTATGTTAAGAGACTTGCTGCACTTGTTGGGTGGAGTATCCCAGGCTTTTGAAATGTGACTGCATTGCAGCTTCTTTTGTATGTAAGATGGCGAATGTCATGAACAAACTTTAAACTTGCTGCCTACTTTAAGAAAAAAAAAGACCTGCACATTTAAACTGACCTTGTAATTATATGTGTACATAGAGAATGACATAGAACATTTTGTCTATAATTAAATGGTAAAATGAAGATGACTGCCTGTAAATCTGTTGTTCTAATGTTGAGTGAAATTGCAGTGTTCTCGGTTAGCTTATCACCCATCGTTTATTTAATGAGATAACGAGCTGCCTATGGTGTTTTTTTAACTATTGAGTAATTGATGTAGCTCAGGGGGAAACGGTACAGTACCGCATCTAATGTACATTGTTTTATCTTCATTGTGTAGTGTGTAAGCACTTAAGCTTGTCTCTCACAACAGGACAGATGAAATGCATTTGTTATATCCTTATTATCAGCAGGCGGATGTGGATAAACAATATTGTGATAACTTCCTCAGCTCGGCGTGAGCGTTTATCCAGAGATTTTCCAAATGGGATTATGAGGGAACTGTCAAAGTCTCTCCGCTCAGATATATTACAGATACTTTACGGCTTCATAATTGAATGGAAACTCACCATTAGCTGTGTATTTGCATTTTATTAAGCACATTGGCAGGAATCCAGAAATAGAGAGGGTGAATATTCTTTTCACAAATCCCCTTCTTAAAATGGTCATCGGGGCCTGTGGATTCTCAGAGGTCGTGACCTTCTCGACTGTATGCAATGATTAAAATCATGCGTCATAATTTGCACAATTTTCTGTTGAATTTTCACTGTAGTGAAAATGTTTCAAGTTTAATTATTATGAATGTGATGTTTAGCTGTCCCACATTTTGCGGGCATCTGTTACTGCATGATTTTTCCATTTCCAAAACAAACTAAAAAAATTACAGGACCCAGGAAATCATCGTTTGGACTCGTTAACCGCATGCCGTGAGTAGATCATGCAAATATCATTCCATTTACTCAGTTTTACACAAATTGTGGTGCCTGTATTCATCAAATTCAGCCATTCAACTCTTTAAGCAACGTTATTTTAAGGGAAAATTATCAAACATAGTTTTTTTTATTTTGTGGGAAGCATGTTATGTAAATGATAGCTTAATTGAAAAAAATATATTTAGGCTACATTTTTTGTTTTACTTGGAAAAATTGCTTTAAAAAACTTATAAACACAAAATGAAAAAAAAAAAACCTTGACAGTCAACATTTTCTGAAGCTTAAAAAGATAGTTCACCCAAACATGGATATTCTATCATTAATTACTCGCCCTCATGTTGTTCCAAACCAATCTTCGAAAAACATTTTTTTTATGATATCCGAGAGCTCTCTGACCCTCCATAGACAGCCAGGGAACTAACACAAGGCCCAAAAAGGTAGTAGGAACATTGTTAGAATAGTCTGTGACATCATTGGTTCAACCGTAATGTTATGTAGCTACGAGAATACTTTTTGTGCAAAAAAAAAAAAATATCATATTCAACAATTTGTGACCCTCTCTGAAAACCCAGCTAAAGTCATTATTTTGTGATTTGCTGTTTTCTACAAAAAAATCATCCTTCATATGGTAAAGAACATTCTGTGAAAATGTAACCTTTATATCTTTAATATTGACTGAGTAAGGTCATGTCAAAGATTGAAATTATAGTGAAATTAATGGTAGAAATCAAATTTTGATGCTTGTTTTCTCATAATTAGATTTTGAGACTTTAGCCTGGATTTCACAGAGAGGGTCACATTTCTTCTCTTCCACATCAGTCTTTGCCGCCATTCACGAGAGTACCACAACGCATGCGTGCGGTGCTGCAGATGCAGGAGCCAGCGTTCTGGCATTCTCATAGCTTCATAAAATTACCATTGAATCACTGATGTCACATTGACTTTTTAATGATGTCCTTACTACCTTTCTGGACCATGAAACTTTTCAGTTTGGTTGCTGTTCTGCATCCATGTTGTCCTCCTCCCGAATCCAAATATCCTTCATATTTCATATTTTCCTTGAGTGTGGCTTGCGGCAGTAGCACTACACTGTTACATGTGGGCGTTTTATTTTGTTGGGGGTTGTTAGTCTGAAGGGCAGTGTAGATGTGTGTGCTGACCCAAACGATGCGCATAGGTGACAATGCAACAAATGTGCTCCAAATAAATGAGGGTTACTTCACTCCCTCAGTTACTCATTACCCCCTCAGCTTGAGCTGATCGTCGTGCCCACACACAATCTGCACCCACAGAACTTGAATTACAACATCAGTCATTCATGAAGCACCTCTAATACTTAATTCCACTCTGGATAATTTGGTAATACTTTCAGCTATTTTAATAAATAAATCACAGTATTCATTCCAAATCAAACATGTATGACTTTCTTCTGTGGGGCAAACAAAAATACATATAAATATTAAAGAATCTTCTCACCGCTATTTTCCATAGAACTATTTTCAATTATCATCTGAGCATATTTTACCATATTAAAATAGAGATTGCTCCGGTTTTCCCCAAAAATCAATGCTGCATAAACATATGTGACCCTAGAACACAAAACCAGTCATAAGGGTCCATTTGTTTAAATTGTCTAAATAAATAAGCTTTCCATTGATGTATGGTTTGTTAGGATATGACAATATTTGGCCGAGATACAACTATTTGAAAATCTGGAATCTGAGGGTGCAAAAAAATCAAAATATTGAGAAAATTGCTTTTAAAGTTGTCCAAATGAAGTTCTTAGCAATACATATTACTAATCAAAAATTAAGTTTTGATCTATTTAGGGTAGGAAATTTACAAAATATCTTTATGGAACACTTCTTTACTGAATATCCTAATGATTTTTGGCATAAAAGAAAAATCAATAATTTTGACCCATACAATGTATTTTTGGCTGTTGCTACAAATATACCCCAGCGACTTCTGACTGGTTTTGTGGTCCAGGGTCACACATGCTCTTACTTTATGAACATATTTGGACACACAAGCATTATTCTGTACATCTGTATCTGGCAGGTTTATTATTCAGGAAATAACAAGTAAAATCCACAATTTCCACCCATTTTGACAGAAATGCTTTGCCCCTTTTTGTGATGCAGGTTGCTGATTGGCCAATAGTCTCTGAAGGTTGTTAGAGGTCAACGCATTTACTTTTCCCTCACCTTGTTTGTCATCACAGGACACTTGAGAATAAAAAAGCAACACAACTGTAGATGCCAAGTGCTCATAGGATGGGGATGCAGAAAACTGCTGTCAGTCACTGGAGAGAATCAACAGACCCTCGTTGTGCTCGTTTCGATTGCCGGAGACGAACAGTGAGCAAGGAGATGCGATTAAGCTGCTTGAATTCACATGAACAGGATGTGCTTTTTTGTTTAACAGTGTTTTGTGCTTCTTTTTCCATTTGCAATAAGCAGTTTGATGCAATATTTCAGACACCCATATTCACAGGTGAAGTATACAAGAACTGCTCCGTTATCATGGCATTCATCAAGATACTTAAACTCTTCTGCGCTTCATATCTGTGCCATTTTCTTAGCAAAGACTGCTGGGAGAAACAGCCTACATCTAAACAATACAGCCATGTTACAAAAATAAAGACGGTCTCTGTAACCCACTGAAAGAGCTCTCATCACAGACACTTTTAGTGCATTACATCAGTTTCCTTTCTCTTACTGATTGTTCTTGTGCTTCTTCAAGCAGACATCACAAAACACACTTCTATCCGGGTGAATATACAGCACACGTACCAACACTGTCCATTCGAGAGAGCTGGGGGAAAATAGATATTAAATTATGGATGACGAACAGGTAGAAATATATGTTAGATATTTTTTTTTTTTTTTGTGTGAAATTTGTAGCGTAGGCATGACTCAGCCACCCGTCGACTACCTTTCAGTCGCTTGCTTTGAGGAAAGGGGATTTTATCTTACACGGGCACCATCTTCAGTTCAAATTCAATTATTTAAACTCTTGAAATCAGTCTTTGTGAACACCCAGACAATGAGTCACTATGTTGCATTGAGTAATGAAGCAGGGTTTCATATATTTAAAGAGTTTGGTGGTTTTTGCGTCCTCTCCGAACGAGTTATTGTGATGCGGACGTCGAAACTCATGAAAACACGCACGCTGTCCCAGTTCTGTGGTGCTTTGATTGGTTGCTTGATTTTAAAGTTAGAGAGCCAGCAGCAGGAAGGGGAGGAGCCACATTACCATGGCCAGGTGGGCCGCTGCAGGACTGGCGTCGTAGAGATCAGGGGATGGGAGCGTGGAGTCGCCCCACAGTCTGTCTCTCTCGTTCATCTGCAGAACAAAAAGAGCAAGTGAGATCTGTTTTATCATCTCATTATTTCTCTCTATGTTTGGTTCGGTCTTTATAAGTATCACATCACAGACAGATACAGTGCTAGATGGATTCATCTCTAATGAACAGTGGTGGATGGGTCTTGAAGTGTAAATGATAAAACGCAACCAAGTCACACAAGAATGTATAGTTATAAAATATATGAACGGACCTCTCAACTTTAAAAAGGAAGATAAAGATGCTTCCCATGTCTTTTATTAAGTCTCACAACATTTATTTGATTAAAAAAACATAAGTAATATGAAATATCATTACAGTTTAAAATAACTGATAACTATTTTAATATATTTTAAATGTAATTTATTCCTGTGAAGGCAAAGCTGAATTTTCAGCCGCCATTAATTTGACTTAAAAAAAAAATCACTCTAATATGCTGATTTATAAATATTTGTTCAGTATTTTTCTGGATACTTTGATGAATAGAAAGTTCAAAAGAATATCATTTATATGAAACCGAAATCTATTGTATCATTATAAATGTCTTGCACTTTGCAGAAAAAAATGTATAAGTCTCTTTTATAAAATAATCTCAGTGATCGCAGTAGTGTAGTTTATGTGACGTTTCATCCTCAAAAGCCGTGAAAAAAATATGAAACAGAAAAGAATGTGTGCCTGATTATAAATACAGGCTTTTTTGACCGAATGGTTGGTTTCTGAGAGCACTAAACTTTCAAAATTCAGTTTTAAATAATAAACAATTTTGGCATTGTGTTGTAATCACCACTTAAAGTCCAATGCAAAATCTGGATCCTGATTGAAACCAATTGAGAACCACTGCGTTACAAAATAACAAAACAACAAGCCAGTTTATGGGTCTTAAAAGGCCTTCTAGTCTGGTCCAGACCGTCTGACAAATCCCCTCTAAAATGACAAAACCAGACTAATGTGGTAAGCTTGGCCAGGCAGGGAAACAGACAACAGTAGTCACGTAGGCTGGTTTACACTGTTTCTTTCAGCAGGGAGACTATAACAAACATCTATGGCTTTGTTCTGACAGACATGAAAAGCATATCCGACTCCAATCCATTTAGCTGCTTGCACTCTGAACAGAAAAAAAAAAAATCAAATTTTTACAAATCTAAACCATATCTATATGTGATTTGAAATCCGATTAAACGGTATACATTTTTTCCAAATGCGTCTGGACAGTCCGAAAGGATTTTAAGTAATTCTCATACACAATGCAAATCTGTGTTCGCTCACAAGAATGCTCTGACGTGAATGGGGAACATGAATGATCGGTTTTGGCCGGTTTGAAATCTAGCATGAACACAGCGAGTCCTAAAACGCATACTGGCACTCAGACGGACTGGGATAAAGGCCTGTACCTGTGTGGGCATCTGTGGACGCAGGATGTTCTGCTCGGTCTCCATGCCAGAACCAATGGTGGTAGTGGTGGTCTCAGTGCTGGTAACTAAAATCCGGTTGTAAGTGTTTGTGTTGGAGCCTGGAGCTTGGTTGGTCGCAGATTTCAGGTCTGTGTCGTTCCCGAAAGCCAGGATGGCATTCTCTGTTTGAAAGGAGGGGAGAGAGTCAGATGAACACGTTTGGAAGGCTGTCATGCCTCAGCTGGCTTTCTCTTTCAGATGTGTCTCCCTTTCAGAATGGGTTTGGATTTCGTCAACATGCTTTCTTACAATAACAACAACAAAACACACTCAGGGGAACCAGAGCGGACTGGCTTATATCTAAATTATCCAGCATAAATGTTGACAGAACAGCATACAGGATCATAAACTCCATCTGATTCATGCTCTAAATATAGTTTTGTTTATATAGTAGAATATATACACCCCTATATTACCAATCGGCTAATCCTGCCCTCCAGAAATACAAAAACAACACTTGTATTTCTTGAACGGCTTGGCATTCGTCCTTATTTCTTTGCCCGTGTCTTTCATTTTCTTTCTTATCTTTTCGTTCAGTGTGTTTTCCCTTGGGAAAGATTGGATTCATAAAATGGTGTGTGCTTGAGTGTGCCTCTGTGCGTGCGGGTTTGAAAGAAGTTTGATTACTTCTTTTATCTTGATGTTTAAAGCAAATCTTACCTGTACTATAACACCTGTGTGAATTCATTTTGAAATATTATTTTACTCAAAATTGCCCTTTGATATTAAACCTAAATACAGATTTCCATTCAAACTCTTCTTCCCCCCTTTTAATTGGCTATATAGGGTGTATTTGAGACTTATAGTGACAGGCCATATGAATGATGATAATCTTAACTGATTAATTTCCATTTGTCTAGTAGGTCACTTGTCTGAAATTACCGTGGCATGAAAGTCGCCTCAATTAAGATACAGCTGTGAGGACGGTACGGGATATAACTCCATATTTGAGTCTGATATTCCTTTCTGGTGCTGAGGAAAGGGTTGTGATTTATGAATGGTGAACAGTGGCATGGTTGAGTTAATTTTATTTCTTAATTGAAACTCTAATTGCTTAATCTTTGTGATCTTACAGGGGTTATGGAGCTAGAGAGAGAAAGAGTGACTTCCACAGAATACTTCACTGTACGTATAATAGTGTGTCTTTAATATCATTAGTACAGTGTCCTTTTAAAGCATCCCACAACCTGCCATACATATTTATAATGGATTTTGCAGCTCTGGACTGAGCATTTATTTTAGCATCTTACTTATATACTATTATCGTATTTCTTAATATTTTGAATTACCTTTATTTTTATATTTTCAATTTAATTTTAGTTTTTACTCCAACTTAAAGCTGCAGTCTGGAAGTTTTGCCTATTTGTCGCCATCTCTGTTTGAAACCTGCAATTGCAGTTATATGTGGAATTTTTTTTTTTTTTTTTTTTCAGACGCTTTTATCCAAAGCGACTTACAATTGCATTCAGGTTTAATCAGTATTTGTGTTCCCTGGGAATCGAACCCACAACCTTTTGTGCTGCTAACGCAATGCTCTAACCACTGAGCCACACAGGAACAGTTCATCTTTGGAATTATCATCTTAAAAAAAAAAAAAAATGTGACGTGACATCTGGCCAAGTATGGTAACCCATACTCGGAATTTGTCCTCTGCATTTAACCCATCCAACTTGCACACACACAGCAGTGAACACGCACACCGTGAACACACACACACACACCCGGAGCAGTGGGCAGCCTTTTATGCTGTTGTGCCCGGGGAGCAGTTGGGGGTTCGGTGCCTTGCTCAAGGGCACCTCAGTCGTGGTTTCGGGTTGTGCACGTGCACGGGTTGTTTACGTGGATTGTGCACGTGCACGGCTCGAGCGCGGATGAATGTAATGTTCTGATGAGTATGTGTGGGCTGTCAGTCACTGCACCATGTGGATACTGTACATTAGAATCACAGATTCTACGTCTTGGAATATATAAGCCAAATAAGAATTTCATGGGCAAATTTCATCTGATCAAGTAATATTTCTGCCACTTTTGTTCTGACCGAGGAAAAAAACATTACAATACATCGCGCTACCAATGGTGATTAAATCTAATGATCATATTACACCAAACTGTGCAAATTATTATGATTGTTATACTTAATTCTCAAACGTTAACAGTATCAGCATTGTGTGACTACCTGTATTTAGTGTGTATTAGCATTATTAGCCGATCTCTTTACGTATACAGACGTGACGTAATGACACAAAGATGAATGGCGGCAAACTTGTATTTCCTGCGGAAACCTACTGTACCAGTAATACTCAAATTGACTACAAAGTTACAAATTGTGAATTGGACTAAGGTAATGATATAGTTTTGAACACTGGCTGGTTATGTACTTGCTCAAAAATAGATTTTGGATAAGTTTTAACCAAAAAAGGTTTGTTGACTGTTTATCGACACCAGCAGAAAGTGTTTTTGCCTTTCTTGAGGTCTGAAAAGCTGACTGTGCTGAAACCTTGATGCAAATGAGTTTTAATTAGAATGTTCTTGTTATTTCCTGCTTTTCTGTTGTCCATGTCTGGTAAATACTGTCCTACAGGCATTTAACCAGGAAACTTTTTAAATATCAATCGAAACAGATGAATTTATTTTCATTTCAGATGTCCAGCACATATCACTGCTCTATAAACACAAAAGACTGTTTAACTACATCCTTCATGTATTTTGAAAGGCAGGGGCAGGTTTATAGAAAAGCGTTGAGTTTAAGTTTACTGTAAAGAATATAATTTCTGTCAGTTAGCCTTCACCCCAGCCCACCTAAAGCCCACATTATCCAACATTCATATCATAACAGACATAACACATCATAATCAGGGGAGTGTTAGCAGTGGAGTAATGTGGAGGAGTGTGAATGGTGTGAAGTTGATTAGTGTCTGAATGTATAGCAAAACGCCACGAGTTAATGCTAATTGAAGCTGCCCACTCGTAGCGTTGCTGTATTACTGCAGATAAATAAATAGTGACTGCATTCACACAGGAGCAGAGTACACACTATATAGAGCCCTGTTCATACACCGCTCATGACAGCTGCATTTTATATCCACAGTGAATTCATTAAAGTATACAATTCAATTATGAGAATGAGTTTGGTTGACATGTGATCTATACACATAGCCACTAGTTGACTACCAGTGCTACGTCAATGCTAGCACTCTTGGAAGGACATTTAAAGGACTGGAACTGAAAGATGTGATATAAAATCTTGACATGTATTATAGCTCCATTCCATTCTTGTCCAAATGTGTACTTTTTTTAGTCACGTCTGTTTTTAAATGCAATGATCAATCTCAAATATGTAGAGCTGTAGTGTCACTCTATCACAGCTAAAAGGATATGTGTGGATGTTATGATAAGAGACTCCGAAACGGGGAGGCGAAGACAATGAGAAATTTCATCAGTGATGCAGAACAATTGGTTCCAGTATACTCTTGGTTTGTCCCACTCTCTCTTTCATGGATGAAAGGCAGGACGAAATAGTGGACAGTCTAAGTAATCGAGGTGTGAATGGCAGCAGCTAACAGTGGGGAGTTTACGGGGAATGTTCAGAAGTGGTGATTCCTCTCTAACCCCTGCAGAACTTTAGAAGCGACTGACCCTTTGATAAGCTACGCCTCCCGTCGCTCGCTTAGACCCAAAGCTACTGGTAAATTCATTTTGATAGCAGTTGCTCAGCTGGCACAGGATATCTTTGTCCATGGATGCTCAGTTTTTGACACAATTTTTGAGCCAGTTATCTGCCTTTAATGTCATGTGACTAATTTATCAGAAAAAAATGATTTAGTGACAGCGCTGATTAATTCACAATCCCTTCACTGGTGACCATCTCAAGCTGTGGCTCAAGCTAAAAAATAGCAAAAAACATAAGTGACTATCTACCTTAATTTCAACATAAGAGTGAGTGCAGCCATTTGAAACTTAAATGTGCAAGGCTTCCATTGTCAGCAGTATTTTAGCTGTACTTAAAATCATTATTTATTATCCTAATCATAACAAAATTTGTAAATTTTAGTTTTATAATTTCATGCACTTTGTTTTTCTTCTGATTATTTACCTATAGTGGCTATTGAAGTCTCACACATTTACAGAAAATAGCTTATGCACTGCAAAATAAGGTGAATAATATAATGCAATTACATTATTAAAGTAATCAATATTAAAGATATATGTTGCTTGGAAATAATCCTTATATTATTAGATTATTCTTTGTTTTATTTATTTTTTACTACAATTTATTAATTATTAGAATACATGGATCATGTGTTTTTTAAAGCGATTTTTCCTTGCATGCCTTTAAGAAAGGAAATATTCCTTTGAGAAACTATTAAATTACACCATAAACATGATTAAATATTGCAGGCTGCTTCAGAATTTAAGTAAATGCAAACATGAGCACAAAACTCTTCCTAATGTTTTTGCCACTACGGTTTGCCACACTAGTTAGTTTCACTTGAATCAATACAGAAATTAATAAACATTGTTATTATTATTATTAGGCACACACACACACACACACACACACACACACACACTACTGCTAACTCACCACCCAGAGACAGGAAATGAGCCGTCACTCTTCCTTCACATTTCTCATTAAAACACTCATCACTCATTCTGGACCGCACCGAAGACACTCTTACGAAACATAAACTTCACGAGTTTACTACATTAGCGAATGACTGAATCACTTCCGTCTAATTCCAGTTCTGCTGGCGGTTGGCCCACTGACTTCAGCGCTTTTTTTGCAGTCCTCTGAATGAAGAAATTCTTGTCATACTTGTCCAGTATTTCATGGTGGTCCCAGGGGTACGCTGATGTTTGGGGGCTGGTGTAGCCAGCAAAACTAGTTCAGTAACAGCTTAGGTGAGGACCAGCCTCAGTGGACTCACTCTCAAAAAGCTCTTTCAGCTGTTTCCCTCCATCCTGTGCTACTTCTGTCCTGTTTGCTACTCTCCGGCTGTCTCCACTCCATTAGTTTTACTGCAGGGAGCCAAATTACGCTCAATTACCAAGACACCAGAGGCTGCGCTTAGGCTTGAATCAGCACACATACACACCAACCCAACACTCCGGACCGCCCCAATACCCTCAGATAGAAGAGGAGGGATGGTTGAAACTGGACGTTGCAATTTTGTTAATGCCGGAAATCCCCTTGAGGACCAAGATCACACTGAAGCGCTTCTGAATCAGAGCTGGAGCTAATCTTCGAGATCTCAGCGGTCAGATGCAGCACCACCCCACCTGTGAAACGGATGTGTTTTCATGGTGAGTTTGTTATTAGTGGCTCAGAGATGCAGCGGGCCATAAACAGAGCACACCACTGAAGATATCCTGTGCTCCTGAGGACTGCTAATGCTTCATTACCGACACACATTGAAACTTCATAACGTTACATCAAGAGAGTTTTCTCTCAGCGCTGCTGAATGCACAATAATAGTGCTGACTGTGAAGAACAGGGCTACAGATACGTCTCTCTGCTGACTCTTGTGTTGCATCACCTGGGTCTATTTTCTATCAACTGGAGTATATGAGTGTGGAAACAGTCCTTACGTCCATATATGCATCCTTCTCCACACATGCAAAAGGAGAATGGGCTGTATTGATTATACACTAGGTGAACAAAACCCGGATGATCCTGCATCTGCTAGAATTCTGAAGCAAGGAAACAATGGACCCTTTGCTCTCCCGTTTGGAGGCCATGGGAGCTCACTAAATTAAAATTCATGGAAAGTGCTATTATGGAATATAGTTAAGTTGTTCCTCATGAGTAAAAAACCTGAGTCAGGGCCTGTCCCAATACTCACATTTGCAGTCTACTTGCACAACGTATTTGCTGCATTTGGTCCTAGTGTTTAAGTGGATGTGAGAACGCAAGTGTTAGGTAGAACTTCTGAATACCCAATGAGACACACTTACAGTGATGCAAGTGAAGTTTCGCAAAGCTTTTAAACATTTTGTTTTTCAATACTTTAAACCTTTAAACTTCTGAAAAATAAACCCATGTTAAGTGATTAAAAGGCCAAATATACACACCATATAGTCTAGAAAATAAGTTTTACCTGACTATAAGTCACACTGGTAAATAAAACTACATTTATAATCCTTATGTGTTTTAGTTCCCGTAATGGTATTCAGAACAGAACAGCAATTAAAAATATAAGTTTAAAACAAACACACATTATAGTGGCATTCGTTATAAACAACATTTATTATGAACACCAAGACTAACGTTTATAAAAAATATATATTTAAAGCAAAACTGAAACTACCAGCATGTGGGATAGGATTTATTTTTTTTTAACAGGAAAAGGGTTCTTCAGATTATTAAAATGTTCTTCACTAAGGCAAAAAATAGTCTTTAATGGTTCATCTATACAAGCCTGAGACAGCCTGTGTACTGTAATTGTGGGTTTTAGGACAGGCCCATTATTGCTTTCACAGCTGTTGCTAGCGTGTCATGGGTCAAAGAACATATAGGTCAAACGACAATGCTAAGGTAGTGGATTTGTGGGAATGATATGCGGAAATGCTACTTCACAAGCTACTTCTGCCAAGAAGTGATGAAACGGGCTATATGCCACTGCATGTGGTCTGTGCCTCCCTCTCATTTCCCCCTGCGAGCACAAAAGGGACTCTCCAGCAATGATGGTAATATTTATTTGTGATATAGGACAGGGGAAAGGTTTTAACTCACTCAAGCAATTGCTGTCATGGAAATGGTTGAGGAAGTGGTTGCACTGATCTCGGAAATTCCCACTAGCTGCACAAGAGCACCACGGTCCCACGTTGGATGTAGAGTTATCTAGGTAGTTTGGAGTGATAATGCTACCTACAGGGAGAAAGTGAGACAGAAATAGCACAGAACAGAACATCAGTTACAAAATAGAAAGCCAAACGCAGTGCAAGTATACCAGTATCAAATAAATGCAGCATCCATCGGTCATATCAGAGTCATTTATTATGGAAAATATTTTCTTTTTTAGATAAAAAGCAGAGATTCAAACTTTATTTCGCATTTTCCACAAATATGGTACAAAATAGAGCTTAAATTAAAAAAAATGCAACATTTAGTTGCAAAATTTGACATTTTGCAATTATCAAACCATTATTTTTTTTAAGTGAAATAAACATCAAAATTAAACCGAATACATTTACAAAATTAAGAAAAATTGGTGCAAATTAAGCTGTCACTTAGCACTCAGATATTCTACATTTTATTTAAAAATAAATCTCTTGCAACAAATGATATCAGATTTGTGCCTCATGGACACCACGTGCACCCTGTTCATAGAATGTGCCATTTGACTCCACAATCTTCCACTTTCTATCAGCGCAGACACTTTCACCTTTTTGACGTTAAAATGTTTGTTGCGTTTTAATAAATCCACCTCGTGTTATTCTGTAAGCCCTCAGCTAAAAAGAATATGAAAAGCTATGTCAATCTTATCTTGTGTGTGGGTTACATAAGTGTGCTAGAATATTGATTGCAGAGGATATAGGTCCGTAGCTCTTAGAGATGTCTTTGTTCAGTAGGGAGGGAAAATGACTGCTTTTTCACCATGAGAGTGAGGGAGTGTAGAAGGCGACAGCTGAAAGTGGGAAAAGCGGAGGTGCTGCACTCTAGAACTCTATGGTCTGATAGGGACCCGTTTAAACACAATGATTTCTTTTGTCCCAGAACACAAAAGCGCAACATCTTCACAACCGCTCTTGGAATATACCGCTGTAATGACTAACAGTCAGGGACGAGAGTATGGTCTCTTTTTTGTCTTCGCGATCTCTGTATTGTCGTGTCTGACTTGTACATTTGTTAATGTCGTAAACTCTTCTGTAGCTCTCTTTACCAGCAAATCTCACTCACAATTCTGTCAAACGTTTGTCATTATTGACGTCAATCCTGATGCGTCTACCCAGTGTCCTTACATGCCTTTTTGGAGTAGCCTATATGAACGGTGCAGGGGAAAACTTCCAGGGTGCTGTCACTCGAATGTTTTTGGCTCGAGTCCATTTGTAATCAGATTTCAGGTACTAAACAAAAGTGAGCCATCTAACTGATGACATATAATTTGCATCATTGCACACTCCTGGTCACATTTATTATAGTGAAATGTGTCTCATAGCTGCTTGTCTCCAAATAAATTGCCTTTGGAGAGCAGCCCACATTGCTTTTCTTGCATCTTATGCAATACCTGCCCAGACAAATGCTGCGAAGTACTAAACAAAAATTTAGCAGAATATTGTTATTTTATTAGAATATTTTTTTTATTTAGTCACATAACTCAATCCGAGCAGCTGAATCCTTACCCATCTTCAAGAAACGGCTAAAAACACATCTCTTCCATCTTTATTTGACCCTTAAACTCTAGCACTCTCTATTCTAATTTTATTGTATCTAATCTGTCTTCTTGTTTTGTTGTTGTTTTTTTTAAAACACAGACACATTTGACCCTCTATCAATTGTATATTTATTCTCTAACTGCTAGCTTTTCTTGTAAAACTAACACTAAGTTGCGGTTTTCTATATTCTATATACTCGTTTTCTTAAAAAAAAAAATAATAATAATAATAATTCCTACGTGTACTGCGTTAGGCTAACCAGGACTTGTAATAGCACTTGCATGTTGTTGCTCTTTTGTTGGTTTTGATTGCTTCTATAATGTCCTCATTTGTAAGTCGCTTTGGATAAAAGTGTCTGCTAAATGACTAAATAAATAAAATAAATAAATACACAATTATACAGAGTATAACCAGCAGTGAAATGTGTCCTCTGCATTTAACCCATCCAAGTGCACACACACTTGTAGCAGTGGGCAGCCGACGCTCCAGCGCCCGTGGAGCAGTTGGGGGTTCGGTGCCTTGCTCAAGGGTCTCACCTCAGTCGTGAACAATTCCTGCCGGAGCTGAGATTTGAACCCACAACCTCGGGTTACAAGTCCAACGCTCTATCCATTAGGCCACGGCTACCCCTACTAACTTCTTCTTAGAATTTCACTTGTCGGGGGATAAGATTGTAATGCCAAGCTTGATAAGATTGCAATGCCCATAATTTGAATCTCCCTGACTGGTGTATGCGATAAGCCAGGGTGGACTACGTTGCCCAGAGTTCTCACCTATCAGTCCGCTGTACGCAACAAGGCAGGCTCCGTAATTTTCTTGCTGGCAGCCGCTGGCAGTAAGCTCGGAGGGTTGGCAGTCGTGCTGGAACTGAGCCCAGCGAGACCTGAGGGAACCACAACAGCACATCCATCATCCAGCCAGTCAGCAAACCCTCAGAAACATGCATTCCCACAAACACTCTCCTCTACCTTGTGTTATACATGTAGATGGGGTTACATACTCTGTTCTGTTTTTTTCTCTTCTGTTCTGTTTAGAAAGCTTTACACCAACACTCTCCACTCCATTATCAGTCATTTTCTCTCTTTTCCAATCCCCCCATATACTCTGCACAGTTCTGATCCATTCGTTTTGCTAATCAGAGACATAACTGCAATTCAGAATTCTGGAGAACTGCCAGATACTCAGCCGCCGGAATCTCAGCCGACAGCGACCATTTACATGCAGGTCACATTCTGCCAGTCCTCTGGTGACCAATCAATCATTTAACCAGGTCAGTCTCAGAGGAATTACCCACATTCCCTGCTGATTTCTTATGCTAACTGGCTGTTGTGGCCGTAAGTGATCTCCTCTTGTGTAACGTGTTGTGTCAGCAGAGTGTTCGCTTGGCGTGTGAAAGCGTGATGGTTGATCGATGGCAAAGACCGATGAAGGCCTTTGTGTTTGTGATGTGTAAAGAGGGAGGCTCAAATATGACCACTCAAACTCGGCTCTACTGAGAGCCTTGCAGAGTGACTGGAGCTGATAGACTCCGGTGTTTGTTGGATTTACGGTTTTCTGTTTGGCCGTAGTGAACCGATAAAGTAACGGAGTGTAAAATCCTCCTATACTTTTATTATGCTTATGATGTACAGTCTTCTTTCTATGATTTTGGGCATTATTGCGTTTTAAAAGCTGTTGACAGCAATTCATTATGCATTAGATTCTCAGCAATGCCACAAGGGATGCTGTAGCATAAATTGTCGTCTTCTATGGCCAGTTTTCATATATACTAAAATTCAAAAGTTTTGGGGGGTCAGCAAGTTTTTTTTTTTTTTTTAGCTTTAAGAAATTCATACTTTTATTCCGCAAAAATACATTAAATATAAAAAAATTAATTCAGCTCTCAGAATCCTGAAAAAAAATCTGTTTCCTTTATAAATATTAAGCAAAACAACTTTGATAAGACACGTTTCTTGAGAACCAAATCTGAATGACTTCTCAAGGATCATGTGATTCTGAAGACTAAAGAAATGTCTGCTGAAAACTCAGCTTTGACGTCACAGAAATAAATATTTGTAAAAATAGTTTTATTTTTTTTTAACTATATTTTCATCAAATAAATGCAGCTTTGTTGAGCATAAAATACTTTTTCATGAACATTAATAAAATCTTACTGAGACCAACGTTATGAATGGTGTCAACCAGTTTTTTAGCAAGCCTTATTTTACAAGTTAAAGCCATCATGTTTAGTAGCCAGCTATACGAAACAAAATATCCAGTTTAATGTTACTAACATTTCAATGGAACTCTATCATTCCTTTGAGTACCGTTGTTTGTTACGGTACAGGAATGCAAGAGTGTGCATTAATTATATTTAAAAGGACAGCACACCTGTAATACATTAGCCAAAATTACTGGAATAAAGTATGTTTTTGATTAGTTGGTTTCAATGGCTTTTATTATAATCAATATTAGCTTTGCTGCCCCTAGCAGCTTTGGAGCACCCATCTATGGGATGTTATGGAAAGACTAGTGTGTAAAGGTTGGGAACCGAGAACTGGTTCTAACCCTAGCCATATATTAAGTACATGTGGTTAATTACAGTGTTACAAGGACACCTTAAAAATAAAGTGTAACCAAAGTATTTTTGTGTAATAAAATAACACTTTTTAGGTTACTGCTATGACCAGAGTGTTTATCTCATGTGAATTTACATCGTTTTAACACATCTAACATATATTCACTTCTTCAGGTTTAAAACTTTTTTTGAATGGGACAAAATGACTTTGTGCACCTTTATATATTACTCCCTACAGAGCACAGAGCTTCAATCTTCAGGCCCTTCAAAAGAGCATGATTGTATTTATAGCAGTCATTTTCACACACAATACCCACTTGCACACATAGTCGGCTTCACAAACTCGAAGTTGTGCCAGGCAATTGGGTTTTTCCCTTTCTTCATAAGAGCACGCAGGCACAATGGTCTGGCGCCGTCGCTCTGCACAAGCCGTGTCGGAGCACGGACAGAAGAGCAGCTCGTGCGTGTAGTCTGGCGGCACACGGTCGAAGAACTTTCTCAGTGCTTTGGTGCAGCGTGCTCGGTTGCAGGGACCGGTTCGCGCCGATGGGGCGATGCACGCCGACACGTACTCCGTGCGTAGTTTCTGACACGTCTCATCCACATTACAGGCCTTAGCAGCATCCAAACAACGGTTCACTGTTGTCATGCCCACCTCAGACTCTGAAAGGAAGGAGAGAGAGAAGCAGGCTTGTGATTCCTGGGTATAAAGAGATTAGCATGTTCGTTACACTTGCCAACGTTTGAGTACAAACAGAAAGGTAGTTGGAGTGGCTACAGTCGCTGTCCAGTGCTGAAACATATGCCTGTACTCAAGATAACACAGAATACCAAACCACAACTGCACAATGTGGCATTACTTACCATCCAACATAACATTCTTTGAACCCGAACCCAAAACAATGCAATGCACCAACACCAATCCTTTCTTCTGTCCAAACCTTCTTTTTTTCATTTCCCACAAGCATCAATGGGGCATAAGCTGATTGTCTGTCATTCCTTCCTTTCTTTGCTTGCTTCCTCTGCTTGCTTTTTTCCTTTTTCTTTCCCTGCTTTCTTTTCTTCATTTCGATCCTTCCCTTCTTCCTCCCATGCTTCTTTCCTTCCTGCCTTTCTTTGTTTCCTTACATCCTTTTTTGCTTTTCTTTCCTTTGCTTACTTTTACTTTGCTTTACTTTCTTTTTCCCTTATTTTCCATTACCTAACATAAACATCAAATAAGCAGGGGCTAAGCAGATTGTTCTCTTCTTCCATATACTTTTTGCTCCCCGTTTCTTTACTTGCTTCCTTCCATTCCTCCTCCAGTGCTTCTTTCATTCCTTTCTTGCTTCTTTCTTTCCTCTACTGCTTCTTATGTTGCATCTGCTCTTTGCTGCCTTTCTTTTTTGTTTCACTTTGTTCCTTTGTTTCCTGTCTATTTTACTTCCTTTCTTTGCTTTCTTGCTTCCTTTCTTTTTTTACTTTCTTCTTTCCAAACTTTATTTTCCCCTTGTTATCCATTCCCTAAACCTAGCCACCAATGGTACATAAGTAGATTTTCTTTCTTTCTTTTTCTTTCTTAGCTTTATTACTTTGCTTTTCTTCTCTGCTTTTATCCTGTCTTTCTTTGCTTGCTTCCTTGTTTTTCTTTACTACTTCTATTTTTCATTTCCTAAATGTAACTGTCAATGGGGTATGAAATCATTCAAATAAGATTGTACTAATTAGCCACTAATGTCAAATGCAAAATAGTTACAACTCACCATAAGAGTGTAGAAAATGCCCTTACAAAAGCCTTCCGATTTAATACCTAACGTCATCTAAATTTTGTCTCGGCTCTGTGAATTTTCAGAACGGCCTTGTCCAACTGTCAGAGCAGCATGAGTTTTTGGAGGTGTGCTCTGGCTCATTGTTCTAATGAGGGTTGAGGTTCATACAGAATGCCTCTTTCTCTCATGTCCTAACGAAGGTTTGAGATGGTGTGCTCTAAGAGGATGTGAGTCTGGGTGGCCTGTGTGTGCTGCTAATGAATAGAGCATGAGTGAGAATGAAAGTTGAATGAGTCTGGTCTCTATCACAGAGCAGGTCCCAGCTGAGACTGGCTGCTGCTTCATTTTTCATATCAGACTAATGTGGGCCGCAGAGAGCCTGCCAGCATCACACTGCCATAGAGCTCACTCTCTTTTTCTTCCCCCATGAGCCGTGGACTTTTTTAACCACTGCCCTCTTCATTGTCATATTTTTCTTCTTCACCTCTATCTGTTAACATTCCCTATTTATCTTTTCTATCCATCCATACATTCTTTGCTTCATTTCTTCAGTTAGTTTCCTTTCTTGTTTCTTTCTCTAATTTCTTTCCCCTGTCATTTATTTATCCTTCCTTCACTTATTTTGCTTACCCCCCCCCCTAATTTATTCTTTCCCTTCTTTATTTTCACCTCTTTTAATTACATTATTCCGTCCCTCATCCTTCTTCCCTTCCTTCCATCCTTCCTTGGCTTGTTCACTTTTTCTTCCCTCTTTTCTTGCTTCCTTCTATCCTTTATTTCTTACTTTACTTTCTATTGTTTCCTTCCTTCCTTTTTTCCACTAATTTATTGTCTCCTTATTTATTTCCATCAATCAGCCCACCAATCATGCTTTATTTCCTTCCTTATTTTCCTTCTTTGCTTGCTTCCTTCCTTCTGCTTCCCTTCCCACCTTCCTTCCTTCACTTGTGTCCTTACTTTCTTCCTTTTCAGTTTCCTTCCTTTTTGCAAATGCTTGTTTCCTTTCTTGATCTTGATGATTGTTAAATCATTCTTTTTTTTTCATATTCAAGGGATACTGCTCAGATTCCGTTTGGGCGAGATTACTTTCTCATCCATCATTAAGGGGTTTTGCGAGCTTGTGATCAATACTGAGCCAGTATTCTGGACCCTGGTGCTCGTTATATTGCTGTATACACAGATTCTAGATGTAAGTACATCAGAGTTTGTTTGGACCAATACAACTATTACAAGCTTTACACTTCACACATACACTCACACTCAAAAATATATATCTACAGTAAAATATACGTACATTTAAATCGTCATGCCACACGAATGAGAGTGTAAGAGAGGTAAACAAATACATAAAGTAAAAAATAAAGAGCAAAAGTTCCTGTTTGGATAAGTGGGCCTTTTAAATTGAGTCTGTATTACTGGCAGAAAAGCCTGTTACAAGGTCATTATGATGTTTCTTTGTCTTTTTACTATTATTATGTCTATGTGTCTATCTCTCCTCCCTCCCTTTTCTAATTTCCACACTTTTGTTTGATCTTTGTTGTCTCTACCGAGCCAGCTTGTTAAATGCTCGCAGTGTTTGAGAGTTGAGAGCAGCCATCATTAAAAGTCACGCATGAATGCCCGACAATACTTTCATTACTTTGAGGAAATCGGTCTCTGTCCTATCCCCAAGAGTTTAAATGTTATTTTATGTGTGTGTGCTTGGACTCAAGTGTGTATATGAGTGTGTATGCGCACAAGAGAGATGATGAGTAAATGGATCATTATGTGCTGCCCTCGGGGGCCATAAAATTCAGCTCATGCCTTAAGCACCCCATAAACTGAGGCTGACAAACTGACAGTTTTAGTCGTGTGGCACCTCCAAAAATACGTTTCTAAACTTGGTACGGTGCTATTTTGAGTGAATGTAATGAGATGGGAGAGAGATGAGAAAGTGATGAGCGAAAAACCTTGATTAGAAAATGAAATTCTGAGATAAATCGTCCGACCGTTTAGTCTTTGTTAGGTCGATCTGAGAGTCTTTGGCCCACATCGAAATGTTTGTTCTGCTCCTGACAGGTCCCTATTGCAAGCCTCATTTTGTAGGAAACGCAGTTTATCATCAACGGTGCCGATTAACGTCAACTATGTTATATCCAAGTACATTAAACAAAGTGCTCATGTTTTGCTGTTGCAAGCTATTAAGCTCTGCCCTATTAATAACTCTTCACTGCTAATGCTTGGCATAGAAGTGACAAAACACATCGCGATCAGTTCTAAATATCAATTCCAACACCACAGCACATAATCGGCATAGTGTGTCTGTGCAAATCACTGACCTGCAGCGATGGAGGCCAGGCGAACATAATCAAAGCCCCGCTCGACAGGCTCATAGGGGTAATTCTCCACCAAGCTCAGCCCTGTAAACGCACACACAAACAAGGTTTTCCGTGGCTATGGTAACAGAGTATTTGTGTCAGTGAATTAATGAGAGTGTCACAGGTAAAAGTTCAGTTTGAAGTAATGCTTCTATAATGCTAAACTGGTTAGCATATTAAAACGCAGCGTCTAATTAGCATCCATTGAAGTGGTTTCCGGGGACCGCGTGGGTGTGTGTATTAGAACTTGTAATTGCATCATTGTGTGAGCGAGTGCTTTGTATGTGACAAAGAAAGATTATGAATATGGATTTGCTCACCGTGCAGCACGGACTGCTTGAGGCTCCAGTAGATGCTAAGACAGTTCTTCTCTCTCTTCATACCCCGTTTGCACTGGCATCGGTGCAGAGGGCTAGACAGCAGGCCCGTCACAGCGTTTTCGCAGTGGTTGCGTGCCCCCGGACCCAGCTTCACACTTCCACCGCCTGCGACACACTGCCGCAGCGTTCTCAAGCGCGGGCTGCACGCCTCGTCGCTGGAGCACGAATCCCCTGCAGTCAGACAGTCCCAGCGACCCCCGGACACCAGCCGCGGCACCCCTGCACAGAACACGCAGATCAGTCAGGAATACTTTACAGTAAGGTCCCATTAGTTAGCGTTGTAGTTTACATTTATATTTAGCAGACACTTTTATCCAAAGCGACTTACAATGAAGACAATGGAAGCAATCAAAATCAACAAATAGATCAATGATATGCAAGTCCTATAAGTCTCAATAGCTTAACGCAGTATACATAGAATTTTTTGTATTATTATGTAATAAATTAGAAAAGAAAGAGTTAGAGATAAAATAAAGATTTATTTCTACAAATAAAGATGTAAGAAATGTGCTTTTAGCAAATTCTTGAAGATGGTTAGGGACTCAGCTGCTGGGATTGAGTTGGGCAGGTCATTAATTTAAAAGTCCGTGAAAGGGATTTTGTGCCTCTTTGGGATGGCACAATAATGCAACGTTCACATGCAGAACGCAAGCTTCTAGAGGCACATAGAAGTCTGAAGTAATGAATTTAGGTAAAGTGGTGCAGAGCCAGTGGTGGTTTTGCAGGCAAACATTAATGCTTTGAATTTTATGCAAGCAGCTATTAGTAGCCAGTGCAAATTGATAAACGGGTGTGACGTGCATTCTTTTTGGCTCATTAAAAATGTATCTTGCTGCCGTGCTCTGAATTAATTGTAAAGGTTTGATAACAGGCGGTAACACTTTGGTTCAATAGTCCACTTTAGACATTCTACTAACAGTAAGTAACTTTGCCACTATATGTCAACTTGCAGTCATTAGAGTATTAGTAGACTGCTTAATATCTTCTAACATTTTATTTTGATGGGTCCACAACATACAACATACTGACTATGAGAAACTTTGCAAGCATGTCAACTTATTCTACTAACCTTAAACCTACTCTACTGAGAATTATTTGACATGTAGTTACAAAGTTAGTTATAGTAAGTAGAATGTCTAAAGTGGACTATCGAAATGAAGTGTGATCGAACTGGCTGGAAGCCCTGCCAAGAGAGAACTGCAATAGTCCAGCCTGGACAGAACAATAGCCTGAACAATGAGTTGTGGAGCATGTTCCGAAAAAAAGGGCCTGATATTCTTGATGTTAAATAAAGCAAATCTGAAGAACCCGGCATTTTTAGCAATGTGGTTTTAGAAAATCAGCTGATCATCAATCATAACTCTCACAAATCATCATTTCTGGCTGTTTTTGAAGGAGTTATGGTTGATGTGCCTAACTGGATGGCGAAATTGCGATGAAACGATGGGTTTGATGGAACCACAAGCAGTTCTCTGGTTCAAGCAGTTAACTATAAGTTTCACTTCTAGTTAATGCACTGAAAGGAAAGTCCACCAAGAAGATATTTTGAACAAAGTTGGTAACCAAACAACTGATGGTAGCCCTTAACTTCGAAAGCATGGGGGAAAAAAAATACTATGAAAGTCAATGGCTAGTATCAACTGGTTGGTTATCAGCAATCTTCAAAATATCCTGTGTTCAAAAGAGTAAATGATGACAGAATTTTCATTTTTAGATGAACCATACCTTTAACTGACATTATTGCACAACGCTTTTAAATGCTTGATTCTAATTTGTCAGTCTGCCATTTCCCGATAATGACATCATAAAAGGGTAAGATAAAGTTAAAATCAGTTTCAAGTTTCAACTCAAATCAATATTTCAAATCCACGTAATTACTTATTTGGTGAAAAGCCATGTGATGGGTGATATGACATTATCCCTTAAATGTTTGTGTTTTTGAATTTGTTTGGTCGTCTTGTATCAAAGCTGCTTGTTTCATTTATTTACATTTGGCAAGAAACCATATACTGTACATCCAGTTGGTGGTGGTTGTTGTTGTAAAATAAACCCCTTCAAATTAATACAAAATCCCTCCAGTTCACACCAGGGTTCAGATCACCCTGTTGGGTTTGTTCTCGTATAACATCTGACTGGATCTACATTGTCCCTTACTTAACTAACAACGAGAATTTCATTTGTAACAGTATTCATTAATCGTTCACTGTTAGGTCCTTTTAGCTCATTAGTCTGTTAAATAATCTTAGATGCAATATTTGATTTTAATAATGTATTAGTAAATGTTAAAATTAGCATTAACTAAGATTATTAAACACGTTAGAAGTTTTTTATTGTTAGTTCATGTAACCTAATGTAAACAAATATAACTTTATTGCAGTGTTACTGATCTGTCATTCATAATAAACTGTTATACAACATTTACTGCTGTAAACAAAAAGCACTATTATTACTTGTTTATGTGGGTGACTAAAGGAATAATTTACATGGCTTAACCTATGTCAACCTCATCCACTTTCCCTGGCTTTTCACAGTCACGCCACTTGTTTTCAGTGGGTCAGCAACCTGCAAAGTGTGGATGAATGAACGACTAACAACCTGAGCGCCAGATTTGTTCATCAAAGGACAATTTCATCCTTCCTGAAAATTACCTGTATATAACCACATGCAACAAAGCTAAACAAAACTGTTCCGTTTTCTGATTTAAACAAATATATGAAAAGAGCCACTTCTATTTAAATCAGAAGTTAATGGCTGAGAATATTTCTGAAAGTCTGATTTCCCATTATGCACTGCTGTTTTATCTCGAGGGAAATAATTGCATCTCAACATCTGTTTAGCTGAAACACCCATGTGAATAACTTCAGCAGGTAAAACATATTGTGAACAGCTGTCTATAAATGTCCCAAATACAATGCATAGCTCATAGTCTTTGTTTAGCTTGCTAAGTGTTTGACAAATGCAGTAAATATCTTCTATTGCGGTTTAGATAATAAGATCTTAAATATCATGATCTCAGCACTGTTTAAAGGAGCTGAATGCAATAATGGTCTCTGCCTCAGACATCCCACCCACGGAAAACCCACCATCTGTGCCCTGACCTTTTGATGCACACAAAACTAGCAAGCATATTTGAAAAGTTTGGGTTTTTCTAAGCCAGTCTGTGATTGAAGCTGCCCCGAGATCTGCTGATATAGTTCTCAGCTTCTTTCAGTCTGTTCTGTGTGCCTCCGTAACTATCTGGTTTGGTTCAGCTACCAAATCAGACAGAAGGAAACTGCGATGGACTGTTAGGACTGCTGAGAAGATTATTGGTGCTCCAGTGCTCACCGTCCAAGACCTGTGCATCTCGAAACGGGCAGGAGGAATCACTTCAGACCACACACACAGGCCACTGCCTCATTGAACCGTTGCTACAAAGAACTGAGCACTAGAACATACAAGCACAAGTGTTTTACCCTCTGGCCATCTACCTCATGAACAATTAAAACTGCCTTATGGGTCTCCCAATAGTGCTGCATTTCTATTGTGAACAATTTGTTAATTCAACTCAAATATTTATTCAACTGCATGTACATATTCTATACCTGTACATCATTGTGAAAAAGTCATACAGTTTAACATACTTTAAAAAGAGTAACCTTTATGGGAATAATATACTTTAAAATAATATACTGAAGTGCCAACTGAATGTAATGTTTTCAGACACTTAATTGCAATTCAATGAAAATGTATTATAGTCTAAACCAAGGGAATCCAACCCTGCTCCCAGAGAGCTACGTCCTGCAGAGTTCAGCTTCAACCCCAATCAAACACACCTGAACCCGCTAATCAAGATTTTCTGGGTCACTTGAAAATTACAGGCAGGTGGATTGAAACAAGGCTGGAACTAAAGTCTGCAGGAAGCAGAAGGTAGCACTCCAGGACCAGGGTTGGCTACCCTTGATTTAAATGTATAATGAATGCAATTAGGTGAACTTTAGACCCACTTAGTAGGACATATTTATATGTAATTTCATAATTACTTCTATTGTCTTTGAAATATGGTTAAAGTGTATGCCGAATAAAATGACAACGTTTGTGTTAAGCTGAGATGTATTTTAATGCCATTTGTATTGAAACCTATACCATGTATTAAATATATTTGTAAATATATTTATGCTTTTTATGTAGTAACTTAAGAAGTTTTGTCAAATAACACTACACTTTAAATTATAATCGGTACTTTACATGTGCTTTGTATACTTTACATACATTGTATACTTTGTTTACTTTACACTAGCTATGTATCACTATGTAAGTAAAAATATTAAAACCTATTTATTTAAAGTGTACTGTAAAGTAAATCTTGGTTGTGCATTTAAAGCAACTATATGTAAATAGTTTACCTTGAAATATCTGTTTCAAAATCCTTCTGATAGGATACAGATTTGTAAAAAAGCGAATGGCTACTGTTTCTTTTTCCAGCAACAAACGTTGCACTGTAATTACGACAGTGATCTATTTATGACAGCGAATTCCATCCATTAACTGTAGGGGGCTCCAATATCCACCTCATTTTTATGCGAAAGTTAGCAGTTTTTGAGTGTGTGAGACTTCCATTTCATTAGCCGCTATAGGGAAATAACAAGAAGAACATGCAGTAAACGGTAAAACTGTGCTACAGACCAGTGTGTTTATCATTATGACAATACATTACAATGATATGGTTAAAAAAGGAGCATAACAAGCAGTTGTGTACAGCTAAAAATAACTGGAAGCAAATGACACCAGACACATTAAATTTACAAATGGTCACGTCCGTTCTAACGTGAAAAATGTATATGTCCCAAATGAAACACTTCATGTGCACTTCATGGCCGCCGCATGCACGTGCCCGTTAAGACCGTAGGGCAGGGATAGGCAACTTCGGTTACAGGCAGGTGTGTTTGATTAGGGTTGGAGCTAAACTCTGCAGGACACCAGCCCTCCAGGACCGAAGTTGCCTATCCCTGTCGTAGGGTGTCCCAATCATCATTTTAGCATTCAGAAGGGTGCTCACGAGCGCCCCGTTTGCGGCCGCAATGTGCCCTTGATCCACACTTCTTGCCAGCAGCCATATCACCCTGTATCCATATCCATATCACCCAAGACCGGTTGCCCACTGAAGCTAAGCAGGGTTGAGCCTGGTCAGTACCTGGATGGGAGACCTCCTGGGAAAATGGGTTGCTGCTGGAAGAGGTGTTAGTGAGACCAGCAGGAGGTGCTCACCTTTGTGGTCTTTGTTGGTTCCTAACGCCCCAGTATAGTGACGGGGACACTATACTGTAAAAAAGCACATAATTTAACGATGAGACGTTAAACCGAGGTCCTGACTCTCTGTGGTCATTAAAAATCCCCAAAAGAGTAGGGGTGTAACCCCGGCATCCTGACCAAATTTTCCCATTGGCCTCTGACCATCATGGCGTCCTAATCATCTCCATACACTGATTGGCTTCATCACTCTGTCTCCTCTCCACCAGTAAGCTGGTGTGTGGTGGGCGTTCTGGCGCAATATGGCTGCCGTCGCATCATCCAGGTGGATGCTGCACACTGGTGGTGGATGAGGAGATTCCCCCCTTGTATGTAAAGCACTTTCGAGTGCCTTGAAAAGCGCTATATAAATGTAATGAATTATTATTATTATTAATTCTGCCAAGCCCGTACTGGGGCGAGCTCTAAAGGCTAGAAGGGATACGTATGGTGCTACTGGGCATGCGCAGATCAATTCAGCGTAATTTTTGTCACACTGTACAACAATAATTACATTTTTTTCATTATTGTAAGGGGTAGGCTTTAATAAAACACAATCTAATAGGTAGAAAATGAATTTCATTGTTCGTTTCCGGTCGGAGCTGTATCCCTTCTAGCCACAACCAGCCAAATGACTACAGCCCCATTGACTCCCTCTGCCAATGCATTGATGAAATTAACAGTTGGATGTGCCTGAACTTTCTTCAGTTAAACAAGGAGAAAACTGAAGTCATTGCATTTGGAAACAAAGATGACATTCTCAAGGTGAATGCATACATTGACTCTAGGGTCAAACAATTAAAAATCTTGGGGTGATTCTGGAGACAGACCAGCAGTCATGTCAAAGCAGTAACTAAATCAGCATACTATCATCTCAAAAAACATTGTAAGAATTAGAAGTTTTGTTTCCAGTCAAGATTTGGAGAAACTTGTTCATGCCTTTATCACCAGCAGGGTGGATTATTGTAATGGTCTCCTCACCGGCCTTCCCAAGAAGACCATTAGACAGCTGCAGCTCATCCAGAACGCTGCTGCCAGGATTCTGACTAGAACCAGAAAATCTGAGCATATCACACCAGTCCTCAGGTCCTTACACTGGCTTCCAGTTACATTTAGGATTGATTATAAAGTACTTTTAATCGTTTATAAATCAATCAATGGCCTAGGACCTAAATACATTGCAGATATGCTCACTGAATATAAACATAACAGACCACTCAGATCATTAGGATCGAGTTAGTTAGAAATACCAAGGGTTCACACAAAACAAGGGCATCTGCTTTTAGCTATAATGCCGCCCGCAGTTGGAACCAGCTTCCAGAAGAGATCAGATGTGCTAAAACATTAGCCGCATTTAAATCCAGACTCAAAACTCATCTGTTTAGCTGTGCATTTGTTGAATGAGCACTGTGCTATGTCCCAACTGATTGCACTGTATTTTATGTATAATCATTTTCTATTCTAAACTGCTTTAATTCATTTTAAATCAATTTTTAAATCATTTTAATGTTCGTTGTTATGTTTTTAAATTCCTTGTTTTTGCTGTTGTGATTATTATTTTTAATGATCATTTTACTTCCTTTTATGTAAAGCACTTTGAATTACCATTGTGTATGAGATGTGCTATATAAATAAAATTGTCTTGCCTTGCCTTTATTTTTATTGTGGTTTTCCTGTTTCTGTCACCAAGAGACAAAATGAGACAAGAAGAGGGGAGATTTGACATGATGAGAGGAGAGAAGACAGAACGAGATGAGACGTGATGAGATGTGACAAGACCAGAAAAGACGGCGGAAGAGAAGAGAAGAGACAGAGAGAGAGGAGAGGAGAGGAGAGGAGAGGAGAGAAGAGACAAGATGAGAAAAGACGAGATGATACGATCTGTGTGGGAACCTTGCACATCATCTAAGATAAATTCCTAAATTAATCGAAGTGTGTCGCCACAATAACTAATCTCATTGTACCTAAAAAGAGACTAATCCAGTGTGGAAGATGAACCTGCTCAATGGATTATGTGATAATCAGATTATTTCTTCATGAAATATTGTACGGGAATGGTGGAAGACTGACAAGCAGCCATTCTGAGAACCTTGCCGCAATACAGCTGCTACATCAAAGCGTGGTGCCCAAAGCAATTATGGGAAATCATCTAGTTTGTCACTGACATTGGTTCCAATACTTTACACCTCCCATCAGTGTGCTAAAATTAAACACCCACACACTTCACAGAAGAATACCTACATGGACACACAGAGATAAAAGACACAAATGCTGCCGTAGAGATGGAGTGAGAGGCATTAACATCTGGTAATTAAGTTGATTAACTACAACAATAAAGGCTCTATATGTGTGTGTGTGCAAGAGAGGAAGTATCTCTGGTAGAGGTTGAGAGGACGACCAGTGCTCTCAGATCTTGCACCCTTGGGTAAGAAACTCACACAGCTCTCGCACACTTCCTCACAATTAGACCTGCATAGAGACCTTGTGGGCACATAGATGTGCTAATGGTGTGGGTGTGCGAGGGAGAGAGAAAGCGAGCGCTGTCCCCTAGAGAGATACGGATCTACAATCCTCAGAGATGCCATCACAGAGAACCTCTGTGTCACTCAGCATTTACCAGGCAGCATACTCCCCTAATCCTAACACACTGATAGTGTGCTTACTTCTCTCACACAGTCTCCCCGTCCTATTGTGTGTCGCACTTTATGTCCTCGATGTCCATAGGCAATTCTAGACCCCATTTAGGAGGGTTTCAGCCACACTGGTTTTAATCTAGCCCCCTTAAAAATCTGTCATCATGTGATTTCTTCTCCGCTTGCTCAAAGCAGGAGTTGCTGTGAGCTATTTCAGGGTATTGTGCTCTAAATCCCACAGCAAAAAAACACTTTAAAGTTCATTATCCATTGCTCTAGTAAGTGGCAGAACCATGTGACCAAATGCTGATATTCCTGTTGCCGTAGCAGCCATTACCACTCACCTATTTTTAGAAAGTCCCAAGTTCATCCATTTTATGTTTATTATTATTACCCTTTTCTGTTTTGATAATAATGACTGTATTTAAATAAGGACCAAGTTAGTACGAATAATTTTTTTTAGCACCCACTTACATGCTTTCAGAAAGTCTGTTACAACTACGGGGCAAACTTTGCGCCACCTAGTTCATATTTATGAGCCAGGCTTATAATGTGGCCCTCTACAAAAACTTTCAGCTGTCCTTCGACCCTTTATGCACTGATATAAAACTCCTGATGATCAGGTGTGATTTTTTTTATTTTTTTTTTTTTATAAATTTACAATTTTGTACCTGCAACCTCTTAAGTTTTTATTTTTCTTGGCATATTTTATGCTGTATATTGCAAAAAAGTATTTTTGTCTTCTTTTTAGTACAACTTTTCTTATATCAATAGATAGTTTACTTGAAAAAGCAAAATTACAAATTACATTAGATATTAAGAGTTAATTAAATTGATCAAAATTGAGTTTATGCTTAAAATGAGAAAAATATCTGCCAATGGGGGGGGGGGGGGGTAACCTGTTTTCCTTTTGAATTAAGTTTCTCTACACCACTGGCAAAAAAATGTTTTATGTAAATTTAATTAAAAAAATAAAAATATAAAAACGACTGATTTTTAATTTTGCATCTCAGTTTATTGTATCCTGATTAAAAATGATTTTTATTTGTTCTGTAAAGCAAGAGAAAAATACAGAGTAATAATTTCACTTTTTGCAGTGTAATTAATTTTAATGAGCCAGGTTGACAAGGTTTATATTGTCCCCCCTAAACATCCATTTTCATATTGTTCTATTAATAGGTTTACTTTAAACATGTCATTGTTGTTTTTGCACCTGTGACCTGTTATATCTTATGTATCAAATTTGTATATCAGGATGAGACAGGTCTCAAGATATATACCTATGAACTAACATCTGATAGTTTGATAGAGAGCTGAGATTGAAACCAAGAATCGTCTCTGTCTCAATGCCTCGCCGTGCTCTCTTCTTGATTAGCGATGGTGTTTTTATGCTAAACAAGGGGAATTTGGTTTCGGCTGGTTATTGATTGGATAACAGAATCAAATGAAATGTAGAGGAGCTCATGATGATAGAGCGAGCGGAGCAGAGGAATGCTGATGACTCTCTGCAGTGCTCCGAGGAGTCTAAAGAAACTGCTGTCAGATCAGATCTCACAGCAGGCCTCAGATGAATCAATCAAGAGTCCAGCCTTTAAATCCGAGTGACTCCCTATTGCATACACTTGCTGTGTAAATCCGGGAAGGTCTCTCGCAGTCCAGTTTGATTTGTCTCATTGCGACTGAGTTGCGTCAGTCGCATAGCCTTGTCATCCTAGCCTTGAAACACTAATTGGAGTCACACCACCCCCCCCCCCCCCAAATCTGTAATGATTGTTTTGAATGAAACAGGACCAAACCATAGTGCTTCCACCCGCAGAGCTTAGAAGCACATTCAGTAACAGATTTTTTGTTGTTATAATTAATCAATTATTGTTTAATTAGGAGTAATTTAGCCCCATCTGTGGACCAACAAGTGGAACAAGCAGGTTTGCATGCTGACCTTACAAAACTTTAAAGTTGTATTTAATCAATTACTTTTAACAGACACGTAATGGGGCAATTAACTCTATAAATGCAAATTACTAAGGCCTCTAAATATCAGCACGATCATGACTTTGCTGAATAAACTGTTGTACACAATCTACTACTTGACTTCTGTCATCTCACTGATAATTGAAACTTTTTTAGCAAGTAAAAGTCCTCTTAGTATAATTGTAAAAACGCTCCTTTAGATTGTGGTACACTTCATTTTGCTGTGATTTATTTTATAGTAAATGTAAGAATAACTTTTATATAGATCAAGAACATTTACTGAATTGGAGCAAGTTGGGTTTACTTAATAAAACAATCATGTTAAATGCAAATATCAGATATGATACATCAGGCTTTTGAGGAACAATTATTTGTACATCTCTCAATCATCGGTGTATTGCATTCGGTGTAATGTTTTGCCCCCAAAATAAAAACTACAAAGCTTTGATCATAAAACTAAGCACTGAGATATTATCTTACAAAAACAGATTATTGTGAGATATAGAGTGACAATTGATGTTTTTATGCATTTTATGTTAGTAGTCTGATATACTGTAATAAAGACCTCATTGATTTACATTACAAGCTATACGAATTTCATCTTACTTTGTGGCCATATAAATTATCAGCAACTGCACCAAACTGCATATTTTTGCTCACTCTGGACCTCTGAATAAAACCGCGTGTTTTTCGTCTAAAAGTTTAATAAACTGTTCCATTTCAGAAAATGATATTCTCCTGGCTATGATTTCATATGTCAAGCTTATATTATGTTACAGTATGTGTATCTTATCTGAATTAAACAGCCAAGTGGATTCAGTTTTGCAAGGATGAGAAGTGCAGATAATTGTCAAGTATGTTGTTTTAGTTAACAAAATCCAATAATCAACTAAATTACCTAAGCTGAGAGTTAGAAAAGATGCCAGGTAAGCAGCCTGACTGCACAAGGACTCTATATTATTGAACTTCTGAAGAACGGCCCAGAAAGATCAATGTAATAATGAGGCGCAAGATGAGGCCAGCATTACTGCACTGACACCAAAACCAGCCCGTGTCAACAGTGACACCACGGACGAGACCGGTAGAGTCCACCACGAGAGATCAGTCACCAACAGTGACTTTACTGTTGATTAAAAACTACACTTACTACTATTGAGTCATCGAAAGGTAGGAGGATAATGTTTATCGATGCAAGAAAGTTACTGAACCAGCGTTGCAGATAATGCCGATATTGAGAGATTCTGTTTAAAAGAGCGGCAGCTCCATTTCCTAACAGGAGAGCTCATTATCGTCAGGGTCAGTGGTCTAGGAGGAGAGTGTCGCTCATTAACGAATGATTTACTCCGGAGTTGTTTGAAGAATAGGCAGATAGTGTCAAGAGAGTGGCTTATGTACTTTCCCCATTATAAGAACGTGTGGTTTCTCATGTAAACTTTTTTCCTCCTCAAAATCATGAAGGTTGAAAGGAAGTGGACTGGATGCTTTTATGACCAGAGGCCAAGAATCTTTTAATCCATCCATGACTGCTGATCAGTTCTCTGGGATGACCTGACAGTTGATTAGGAGGAGTATTGACAGACAGTGCTGTTCTAATGGGAGAGCAGGTCAGTCTTCACGTGTAGTCCGCGAAACCTGCATATGATGCGAACTGACATAGAGGAATATTACAACACAAAACACTTCACATGCATATGGAGAAATGCATGTCAAAAAGAAAAGGAATCCTTTAAATGTTTAGTTTAAAACATGTGTGCCACTTTCTTAGACGTAATATTTGTTTAATCATTTTGCATGTCCAAATCTATTAATTTTCCAAACTGCTTGTGTTATGTAGATGGTGGAGCTGGAGCTTAACAGTTTTTGGCCGTATGGGGAATCACTCTGGAAGGATGGCCAGTCCATCACAAGGCTAACCAATTTTAACAGAACAGCTTTACCCAATAAATAATAATTAATATTCTTGTTAGGCAATTTGCTTCTATTTATTCCTACACCCATGCTTATAGGATTTAGGGTTGTTCTGTTGTGTCATTTAATTTATATTAAGGAATAATAATAAAATATTATGCCAAACCAGTTAAGGTTTTCTGTTCAATAATTGTATTCTTAACATAAAACTGTAAAACACAGATAGTCTGATTTACTCAATCATATTATTTGTGGTCTACACATCTAAAATGTAATTTTCTTCTAAACTTGATTACTTTCAAATAACGTAATCCTCTAAAATGTGCAACACACCAGATTAAGTTATGCAGGTTGAATGTGAACCAATCAAGTACTCAAAAATGATTGTTGAAAATGCTGACATCACTGAAACTGTTTCCCAGCATGATTTCGCAAGGGACTTAATGAAGAGAGTAAAAGTGTTGAAATTAGGTATTATTTTAAGTGTTTTTGAGCAAGATGAGAGACTTGATAGTGTTGAATGTTTCATTATGGGATTTAGAAGCATTTCAGTTACACTAAATTGCCATTGTTGTGGTACATTGTCTTAGGCTAAGGACATATAATGATGATGTTTACTGAAAGGACATTGTCACAAACATGAACTTTGTTTGGGATTTCACTGTTCCTGCCAGTTCGTTTGTTGTTATGGTTTCTGATTTTAACTCTTCGTTAAAATTGTGTCTTATGAATTATCCTCGTTTGGTCTGTGCATTTAAGTTCCTGTCCATTCAGTTGAGTTTGTCTGGTCTTGAGTCAATAACGTTTTGTCTTTTGTGCTACTCTGTAAATTGGATTGCCCTTTGTTGGATTAACTTGTTGGATTAAAGACTTTAAAAATACCTTCGTCACTGTGTGCTTCAGTCAAAGTAGCTGTGACAGGCATTATTTAGCAGTTTGCATGTAATATGTGCTATTGCTCGCTCATTCTTAACTAGTACAGTTTTAGAATTTAGTGATGAGACACCAAAATATAAGAAATTGAATAAACAAATCTTTCAGAGAGCCATATAAAATCACTTTGAGACTACTTAATTGGAACGTTTAAAAATAACTTCATTTCGCGATGTTGAAGTTATGTTTGTGTAACTTAGTTGATTCATAGAATCACAGTGTACATGATTAAATTATGTAAATATAACACACATTTTCTTTCGTTCTGATATCAGTACAGCTGTATCACAGAGACATGTCTGACATAACGCTACCAAAATATAAGAAATTGAATAAACAAATCTTTTCAGAGAGCAACTCAAAATCACTTTGAGACTACTTAACATTGGAACGTTTAAAAAAAACATGGACATTATAGAATGGTATGGCTGAAGTGCATTTTTAATGTATTATATAATAAATGATTTGATCTGGACAAAAAATATAATTTCTTGTATGTCAAACATATATTTTCAGATTTTTAACCCCCTTGGCATGTTTTCCCTTATTTTAAACTACATTTTGTTAGGCTTATCCTAAAAAAGTAAGAAAACACATTTCAGGTGGTCAAGATATATATTTTTAAGATATATTCTCTGAAAACAATAATATGCTATTTTGCTTAGATATTTTTTTCCTGGAGAACGAGCTCAAAATATTGGTTATGAAATGATTTTTGCAGTGTAATCCCACAAGGCTCTACATAAAGTGAGTGTGTATATGTGTCTGAGAATCCATACAGGGATGGAGAGTCCAATCTCCTGTGGACACCCAGCGACTGAGCTGTTAAATAGGTCAACAATGTAGGTCAGGGCCCGTATTTATCAAGCTTCTCAAAGTGCCATTTTAGTCTTAAGTGCTGAGAATTCATGAAATGTACACCTACTTTCAAACTTAAGAATAAAAGCAAGTTATCAAAATTTTTAAAGCTAAGAATCACTCTAACTCTCCCAGTAATTTAAGACAGCTCGAGAGGTCTCTCAAGTGGTTAGGAGTTGCTAGTAGGGGCTTGTGATGGCGCTGAGGAGAGAGACGTGCGCGAATCTTTCAAGAGGAGGAAGAATGTTCTTGAAATGTTTGGCGACGAGCACTTAATCAAACGGCTACATGTCCTCAGTTATTCAAAACGAGTAAAGAACATTTACATTACCAAAGAACATCATAACTGACTTCAGTCTGGCACGAGTATTATGCAATCTACACTGTATGATGAATAAATCTCTTAATCCCTTATTTACACTGCACGCGTCTGCGGCGCGTTACAGATCCACGGCTAGTATATTTTTGACGGATTATAATAATAATCTTCTCGCTGTCGTCAAAGCTATCGGCACCCTAAATTGCGTTGTGATGACGCTTCGTTTCCTTGCCATAATGAAGAAGAATTTTTTATTTGTCACATACACAATTATACAGAGTATAACCAGCTGTGTCCTCTGCATTTAACCCATCCAAAATCGGCACACACACTTTTGCGTTGTGATGACGCTTCGTTTCCTTGCCAGTGGGAATTTTTTATTTGTCACATACACAATTATACTAACCAGCAGTCCTCTGCATTTAACCCATCCAATGCACACACAGCCTACAAGATCCAAGCTCACCTCAGTCTATTTTTACGAGCACTGCGCTTCAAAATTAATACGAGCATCAGAATGCCAGCCCAACTTCTTTATTTTATTTATTTAGTAATTTAACAGATGCTTTTTATCCAAAGCGACTTACAAATGAGGACATTATAGAAGCAATCAAAACCAACAAAAGAGCAACAACATGCAAGCTATTACAATCCTGGTTAGCCTAACGCAGTACACGTAGGAAGGATTTTTTTGTTTTTAGTTTTATGAAAACGAGTATATAGAATATAGAAAAAAAAGTGTTATAGTGCAGTTAGAGTTTAAATTCTTCAAATGTGAGTGTGTTTTCTTAAATAAAAAAGAAGACAGATTAGATCAAATAAAATTAGAATAGAGAGTGCTAGAGTTAGAGGGTCAAATAAAGATGGAAGAGATGTGTTTTTAGTTTATTTACCATTGTTTTCCTGTCACATCCTTTCTGTGTCTGTGCGAGTAGGTGTCTACATGCGTGTGGGCATGCTTGCACATCTGTGTGTGCGTGTACGAGCTTGTACGTCCACATCTCAGGAGACCATGTCAGTTTTAGGAAGAATTACACTGCCTGTCAGAAACTCAGACACATTCGCTCGCAAGCTCTATTTACACAGATAGACAAAGTACGGATGAATCTGTCATAAAGCTGTGTTCCCATCATCCCCCCTCCTCTGCATCAGGTTCAGACAGGAAATGCAGCATCCCAAACACTGGGAAAGCAGCAATTAGCTCCGTCTGATGGGCACTGCTGGGACTCTTAAACACAGGCTCCGAACAGCCTCGATAGATCTTTTCAAGGTAACATGCTTGTTTGCAGGTGTGTATGTTTGCATTCCCGTGCGTGTTCACAGTGATTATTTTTCAGTCTGAAGAACGAGGCCTGCCAGAAGCGGAAGAGAAAACAGTTATGTTGAAATGACAAATACTGAAAATTGCAATCAACTTTTCTATCATGTCTCTAAAGCAGATGTTTGAAAGCAGAAGCAACCTCCTCAAGGAGAAAAAGAGCTGGCGAGGAGCAGAGGACACGCACAGATCTGGATTTAAATGCGAACCGTTCCTCTGCTTCATGCTGCTTCACCGTTCCTCTGCTTCACTATGTAAGAAAGAAAAGATCACTCTTTACGTGTAAATAAAATGTCCACACACACACATATTAAAGGTTTCAGTGCCACAGCGGACATGTGAGCATATTAAATGGCAGTGTGCCACAGCTCAGTGCCACAGCGGACATGGCTGAGATGCTTCATTCACAGTGTGAAAAGGGTTTAACTCAGCTTGCTCGTTAAGCCTCCTCCACGTCTCTAAATGCACACACACACACACGCACACACGCACGCACGCACACATGCACGCGCACGCACGCACACACACACCACACACATGCACACAAATAAACAAGGCTCATTGTGTGAGAGCTGAATATAAATCAATGTGCTCAGACTGTGAAGATATGTGCTGTGTTAATGGTGCTGTGGGGCAGATTAGATTACATCAGGTTTCGCTTAACCTGATCAGAATGGCTGTTTCATATGAGATGTTTGTGTAATTACTCAAGATCACAAACATTTTTCTGCCAATATTTTTTCTTTGTTTAAAATTTGATTAAAGGTACTGTTAAGAGCAACATGTTCTAAAATGGGATAAAATCAAAGAAAATCACCATATTGGTATTTCTTGCAACAGAAAGCCTTCTTGCAACAGAAATGTGAACAAAGCAAATGGGAAGAGAACTGATAGTATCTCAGTGAGGAAGTAATAGTACATAATGTGGGCCACTCTGAGACTGCAATCATTGTTGTTTTGATAGTATTTTCCAGTCTTATCTAATCAACACTAATGTCTTTAGAATGACTTACAATGACTTGATACAGCAAATATATTATGATGATCAAAAGCAGTGGTCACAGTTAATGGCTCTAAGTGACACATGTGTGCGCAAACGTGTGAAACTTCGAAATATTTATATTTCAGATGTTTTGTCATCTTGTTTGGATGAAATGAACCCTACAGTTTTAGGTTGGTTTAGATAAAACATTTTTTTTTTTAAGATTCACCTAGGCTACATTTATTTGATCAAAATACAGTTAAAACATAAGATTTTCAGCCTCATTCAGTGTAACATTCAGAAATCATTCTAACATACTCAATTTCTGCTCAAGAAACATTTCTTATTATTATCAATGTTAAAAAACAGGTGTGCTACTTAATTTTTCAGGATTCTACTGATAAATAGAAAATTCAGAAGAACAGCATTTATTTTACATAGAAATCTTTTGCAACATTATACAGTCACTTTTGATTAATTTAAAGCATAGTAAATGCAGTTGTAAAATAAAGGATTCTGTTATTTACATCGAGTGAGTCTGAATGGTGATCTTTTCACCAACAGTATTAAACGATTGTGAATCATTGCACAATAATGGCTGTTTAAATAATATTGGTGTAAATAATATGCAGTGTAATATGAGCCTAAAAGAACATATTTCATGTTAATGAACCTTTAATGCAAGACAAAAGTGGGGAAAACCTGCTCTAAACATTTATTGAGGTGTCTCATCTTGCCTCTGATGAGTAATATTCACCACTGTGATTTGGGTATCGCACCGGATTGAACTCATGTGGGTCAGCGATGTGGAAAACAGTGAAATTAATTTGTGAATAGTAAGTCTGAGCTTCATCACATTCATTTTATAATCTCTCAGACAGAAATATTCCTCTCGACGTCTCTCCCGGCAGCTCTGAGCCGTGTACTCGCTCTCCACCATCTCACATTGCTTCTGGCAGGTGTCTTCCTTTGTATGGCAGGCCATGGTATTCATATTTCATATTACACTCGGTTTGTAATTTCTTTTCCTTCCCACTTCATTTCGCTCAGTGTGTGATTCAGTCTCTTTAGCCCCATATGCTGCCCTCTGGATTATAAAATGAAAATGCATAACGGAAATATTGAATTTAGGCAAACTCTGTCAGTCTGTTTTTCGCACTCTTTCAATATCTCCCGCTCTCTGTCTCTATCTGTCAAATATGGATGCTGGCAATCTCTCTGCGGCTCTGAGAACACCCACAGAGACAGAAGCTGATTCCTGTCTCTGGCATTGCTGTGGAAGCAGGTTTCTCTGTGCGTTTGTGAGAATGATACACAAACTGATGTGTGTACAGACAGAGCAATGTCCTTGTTGTAATGTTGTCCTACTCTAAGAGTAAAACGGCAATATATCTAACTAATATGTCCAACTTAACTGCCACATTTCTGTCAATGTTGTGGGTCTTTATTGTTGTTGTAAAGAAAATGAGACAGCTTAACCAAATCCAGAGAATGAGTCACAGCGGGTGTTTTAACGGATTCAAGTGTGTTAAAACTGAAATTGCAGTGATTTAATTAACCTCACAGAGCTGTTTGTTTGTGTCAAAGCTGTGGCTCAGTGGGCAATTCTTTTATGACACATAAATAGAGCTGTTGTGTTTGAGTTTGAATTTCCCGATCCTTGTGCTTTCCTAATTAGGTCTAGTTTGCACTACTAGTTAAATAGATTCTGTTAAAATGTACTTATATGTTCCAAACCTGTATGACTTTCTTATTCTGTGGAACTTAAAGGTGGAACATACCATTTTGCAAAATGTCTGTGTATTTTTTGTCTGTTCAATGGAAGTCAATAGCCCTATTTGGAGGGGACTAGTTTTCTAAATGACATATGAGTTACAATTCTTATCACAAGTCTATTTTTATGTTCCTTTTCAGACAGGACTAAAATCTACAAAGGCAGGAGTGTGTGTGTATCTTCTAGTGTCACAAGTCTATTTTTATGTTCCTTTCAGTCGGGACTAAAATCTACAAGGCAGGAGTGTGTGAAAGTGTGTGGCCAAAACCTCATGAAAGTGTAGTTAAAAATGCGTAATAAATAAAAAGGAAAACTCGTGGTATTGATATGATAAAAAAATTGACTTTGGCGTGTGTATGCTACGCGATGTGAAGGATTTGGGTTGTGGGGTAGATGCGTATCATATGTATACAAAAACTGTGTAACAAATGCACGCCAACAAATTTCATATCATATGCACGTGAAAACTGCGTATTATATGCACGCCAAACACGTTCGTTTCATATATATATATACGCCAAAATCCGTTTTTTTCATATAAATACCACAAGTTTTCGTTTTTATTTGGCCTACTATTTATACGCATTTCCATGAGGCCGGGCTCATGTGGCCATTGCAGAAAGCCACGTGTTATGGTGTGCAAAAGTGTCCATGCTTTGCTCTCCTTAAGGAATTTTATTATATTACATTTTATTATTTTCATTGGATGCAGTCCATATTGAAAGGTGCGGTGTGCAAATGGTAGCTCGGGTTAGTCAAAAACAAAATGCTGGGATAATGTATAATCAGCAGTCACAGACATTCACATTCAGGATTACATTTCTCAGTGGACCATTGAGTTCAGGTGCTATGACATTTTTATAGAGGTGATGAAAAACAGAATCAAACTGATTCGGACAGGATTAAAATCCCAACGTTAATCTTTAGCCCAATTTGGTCAGTAATTGTTTCTCATGTCTGTAAAAAATACATTTGCATTGATACATTTTATTCTCTGTGGAAAATAAATTATACCAAACCTGGAACTATGCTTCGTACATAGTCAGTCACATGTTCACAATGATGAATTGAATCATGGGGGTAGGAGGGATCTTATGTATGTATGTATTTATCTATCATTTGAATATCATACTTAATAATAGGAACATTGATGCACTATGGTTTAAATGACTGTATGTCTTTTATCTCTGAAAATGACTGAAGCAACCTCTTATGCACAAGGCAAACATTTAACTATTTGGTTAGTTATAGCAATTTCCAATATTTCTGTAATACAATAATTTACATATTGTATGTAAAATGCAAACAGTTAGTGTATGGTGCTTAGCAGTTTTCAAAAAGGATTTACAAAACAACTTTTGGATTTATCCCTTCTTGTAAAGTCAGAGATGTGGATTTGGACGACATTTGTGAAAAAAAACAGTAATTTGGCCAGGATTTTCATATGGGTGGAGGGAGAATAACACAGATATTCTGGATTCAGACGACAAAAAAAAAATAAATCTGAAACTAGCCCCTGAAAATATTGAAATTACCTTATGTCCCCATTAAAAAAAAAAACAAAACAAAGGGCTTTTCTCGAACATCCTTTCGGAAAAGTCGTTCCATCCAAATAGATTTAATGGCAAACTGTTTGGTTACTGACATTCTTTAAAACATCTTCTTTTTGACACCGCTTCAAAACTTTCTTTTTGACAGCTCTTATAAAGTCTCAGAACCATGTAGCCTTATTTTATCACATTTAAAATTAGTTGAGACCAATAGTTATTTAAGTGCATAAGTGTGTATTTCTATCATGTGTGCATTCCTCTGGGTTTTTAGTTTACAGCTTCTAAAATTGATGTGACAATCTTATCTCTTGTACAACACCCCAGGTGTGGCTTGGTTCAGGGTGGATGTCAAACACCTTTCAACCTAACCAGCATAATTAGCAAGTAAAGTGTGAGAAACAAAGCAAGCCGCACTAATTCTATTAGGCAGCCGGTGCTGCCAATTATGCTGCATGAGAGACCTGATTAGACCACACCTGCCCTTCCCTCCTGCTCTTCCTCTTTTATCGGAGATATTACACAAGGCCATAATAGTTCATCAAAAACATCTTTAAGGGTCTTTGAAAACTAGGACGTGAGCCAGTGCTGGGAAGGCTTTTGTTGTTTGGACAACAGCAAATCAGATTTGATTGCATGTCGGCACGCTAATTTGTATCTGTGCATCTAGGTGGCATCTCGTTGTTCCAGCTGTATAACTGACAATGCTCTGATTCCAGTGAGCCTTGCTTGAATGAGCATAACCCATGTAATGTGGAAGCCTGACAACACAAAGACTGTGATCGCGAACATCTCTTCAAAGTTCCAAGATCAACTGAAGCTATGCACTGCAGCTCATCGTGTTTGATATGCACAGTGTGGTCTAAACAGCTAGTTCTCTTCTGTATCTCTGATGTGGGATTTCTCTTGCTTGCAACGAAAGGGCAAAAGTTTATGCTCTGAGAGGTGATCGAGTCATGGAGGTGCTCTGACACAGCCTGAGCTGTTAGAGATGGACACAGGGTGCAGAACTGCCACGCTTGGACTGGATTTTCAGGCCTGGATGTGGACAGGCGGAGAGAGAGATAGTGTGGAGGTAAAGTTGTTGAGTGTTCCTGACATACTCCATCAACAGATGTCACTTTTCATGGACATCATGGTTAGTAGTGGAAATGTTCCTGCAGCATATAAACACACACAACACACACACACACACACACACTAACAGTTATGGCCCGTACACACAATGGACAACAATTAACTGTAAAGTTTTAATGGTTGTTTTAATGCTGTGAGAACAGGAATGTCCAGACAATAACAACACCGAGAAACAATACTGCTGGAATCACTTTCAGAATAATTTGTTCCAGATGATAAAGTGATAAAAGCTTTGGGAGTCAGAATCCACCTGAATTCACAGACTTTGAGCATTTAAGCTGCAGAAATCAGTGCATGTTTATAATAAATGGTATATTTTCCTCCACTAGTGTGGACACTCTTATAGCTATTGTTAAAGTTATTATTATACTTCTCATTCTTGGTGTGAACGGGCCTTATAAGTTGATAAGTTGCTTTTCAGTTTGGCTGATCTGGGTTGAATCAACAAAAAATGATGGCTTTTCATATCAACAAGGACATTCTGAAAATATATACTCTTTTATTTGCATAAACCTGAATATAATCTTTTAGGGAACATGGACACATACACTGCAATTTGTCATGATTTTGACCACTATACTGTTGACTATTAGATTAGTTATATTACTCTTGAGACAAAAATATCTTTATCTTGTAAAACACTGTCCTGAGTGATAGACAACTTGATGTGGACTTGTGGTCCCATTGCATTTGTCTGCACATGTCTGTGATGTCCATTAGACCGTAGGGTGTTCTGTTTTCCATTTTATGACTGAAATGGGTGCTCACATCACAAACAGCCCATTTGTGGCCACTGCTGACAGACTATGTGATAAGTGTGGATGCAGAGGAGCTCTCTTGACACAGAAACTCTTGAAAGAGTCTCTAACAGTATAAACTCTGTTTTCAGTGAGTTTACACTGTTACGCCAGTAGGTGGTGACAAAAGACTGTCTTTGAGTGATTCATTGAATCATTAAATGAACAGATTCTTTTAAAACTTTGATTCATTGATGAACTAAACAAATTACTTACAAATAAATCACTGCATCATTCATTCCACTGATTCGTTCAAAACATGAATTCATTCTTGGAAGTAAATCTTTGTGTCCGAGTGATAGAATCATTTATTCAAAACAATCTTTCATTCAGAAAGAAACACCACTGTGCAACAGATGCACCTTCCTTTGGTGGAGTAAAACAGACAGCGTACCTCAGTATTAACTTTTTACTTGTTTAAATTAATCGCTTGTGTAAACGCAACATTATATTCATAATTGTGCTGTTTTTCCTTGCTGTGTTCTTTTTAATCACAGCCGTCTTGACATCTGGAAATCTAACAGTTTATTTATTAAACAATTAAAGCAGTATAGAGATGTAAAGAAAGAAGTGAGAGACAGTAATACGATGATTGAGAAAGGAGAAAGTTATTGAGTTTTCAGAATGCCGTGTCATGCATGAATCTGTGCAAAATGGTCACACACGTCGGTGTAGCTAAAGGGCAAAAGCAGCATATGTGAATGCCCCCTAACTACTACACTGGGTGTAGTGCAGGTCAGTAATAATGTCTAATCAGTATGAGTGTGTTGTATGAGCTGGAGTGGAGAAATTCTGTTTGGACTGCAGTCTCATATTCAGTTTGTGAATCGTATAAGCTGTAATGAAGCAGCGGAGGTCCCCACAGAGCACTGGGACTTGAAGGGTAATTTATGAACGCAATTTTCCATTCATTTTTGTATAACTCTGTTTATTCAGCCTATCTCAGTTTTCTCTGTGATTAATTTTCCATTTCAAAATCTGTAAGCAATTTTTACAAACATTGCTGATATGAACACTCCCTCCAGTTTATAGGACACACACAGACATTCAAGCAGTGTCTGTTGCAGTCTAAAAGCCTATATGAGTTATATGACGATGCTGATTTACCGAGTCAAAATGCTAAATGAAGACTTGATGTGGTCTCTCCATGTATGACTCACAATAAGATCTCTTTTTTAATTAATTGTGTGAGAATGCAATTAAAAGGCAGCTTGCAGAATAAATGCAGAATGCAAAAAAGAGAGTGATGCAAGAGAAAAAAACTAGGCAGAGAGAAAAAAGGAGTAGATTTTAAATCCATTTTCTCGGCAACAGAACAAACAGACCGAAGAACCTGCATTTCCTCTGTGATGTTCCTGCACTTTCCTTGAACCATTTCAGCATTTATCTGTTTGGACGGCGTGTTTGTGACAGACTCAGATAGCAAAATCACTCCTGATGTACTATAATGTTCATGGTATGATGCTTGTTTGCTGTTTTCTCCGTGTATGTTTCTGTACTGTCTTTCTCTTCGTCTGTCCGTCTGTCTCCCACATTTAACTACAGAAGAGTTAAACACACTTTTCTGTTTTCAGAAAGTGGGAATTATAGCATAATCCAAAAACAAACACATCATGCTTTTTGTTTCCCGCCCCCAAGGCAGTCGTTAATTCTGCCTCTATCCCTCTTTCTTATCTCCTCTCGTTTTTACGCCTCTCCTCATCTCAAATACCATGCTGAAGTACAGTCCCAATGGCAGGAAACATTTTAGAACTCTTTGAAATTCCTACTTATTTCTGCAGAGATATGAATTCTCTCATCTATTATTCATTGGGATATCACACGTAAACTACATACTAAAATAAGATGAAGTTAGATGGAACACTCAAAGATATTTAGGCCTAAATATTCTTTTGAATTGCATATATAGTCATCCATTTGGATTACAGTTTTAACAGACTAACTAATAAACTTAATGTGATATATAAGCCTATTTGTCAGTCATGCTTAAATTAAATGGTTAAGATTTCTGCAAAAAATCATGGCATATTTTGTTATTATTTGCATCTATTTGATTTTGATAAAATTTTTGAAATACATTTATTCAATCTGCTTAGAATCTTTATATTATTTAGTGTGACAACAATTACATTTATTCGGTTAAAAAGTATGAACATGGTTAAACTGCTAATGGAAATTATTAATTAAAAGCAATATTCAATTAGTTAAAAATGTATGAAATTGAAATGCTGATAAATATATAAACCGTATCATTGTTTATTTAAAACACATTCAATTTATTAGTATACTATAAAAATAATTATAGGGTACTGAACTCTATTTTACGCAAAATTTCATTTAAATTCAATAACTGTTTCATGTATGCATGACTGACAAATATGTATCACACTGAGTTTGTTAGAAAACGGAGTAATCCAAATGTATGACATTTTTTTTATAAAATTAAAATCTTTAATTTTAGGCCTCAATATTTTTGAGTGCAGTGAAGAAACAAAGAGGACCTTCTTCAATATCCAGTATCTCTGCTTGTGCGTCACACTCTTTCTGTCTCAATATTTGTGCATAAAACCTCTGTTTAAAGGGTTTCATGCTAAAATGAATCATAAATAAGTTTACATTTACATATTTTTTTGTTATTTTTCTTTGATCGAAATTCACCTCAATCTCATTCTCGCTCTGCTCTCTGATGCACACACAGTGTATAAACTACAGCATGATTGTGTTTTTATCCATCTCTGGAGGTTCAATATAAACAATTACCTGTGACCCATATTGTTTGTGTCTCATTGCTCATGACATACATGCAAAAAAAGTGCTGCATTTGCAGAAGCGACATATATTTGTATGTGTGCGTGTGCCTGTCTGAGGAAGAGCTGCTAGGAACAAGGCTTGCACGGCTGGGTTATACTTCATCAGGGCTGTGAGAGATCGCTGAGCTAAAGGTGTCTGACAGCTCTTCCTCCTAATGCTGTTTATAAAGCTTCAAGTGTCACAACATGACATCCATATCCCTCTAGCCCACCCCGTCCACAGACACACATAAAGCCCCTCTGTCACTCTGCCCTCTCTATAAGTGCTACTCGGTTTGCAGTTTATTTGTCACTATTGACAGTTCCAGCAGTGCAGCGGTATTACGGCTACAGGGGATATCTGTACATGTAAGTTCTGTTCCGAAACCTAGTGAGCTTACTGTCTAGACAGCATTTTAAGGCCTCACAACCATGCTCCCGGCATTCCAGAAAGCAGGAAGCAAAATGAAGGAAATTTTGCATGGTACACGGTCAGCGACAAGCTTTTCTTGCAGTCTTGCCACATCTTATGAGTGCAGGGCTTCTCCATGAGATGTGGTGTGGAACGTGGAAAAGCAGCGGTTGCTGTGGCAATGAACATTGATGCCGTGTGTACTAGCAAAAAAAAACATCCCACATCAGCATCTACTGTTGTAAATGAAAGCTAATACAACTAGCAAAATTAACACATTTACATGTAACCCTATTTATAAAATGTCATAACAACACTGCCATCCAAAAAGCAAATAGCTACAGTAGTGCTGAAACTGGGGAAAATGGCTTTAAAGTTTGGTTTTTAGCATGGTTTTAGTAGCTTTCCTTATTGTTTTTCTTTTCTGAATGTGAGCATATTTGAGACTATGCTACGTAACACTGCTTAACTACCAATGTACGATACATCATTTTGGAAATTAACAACAGGTGCATCTCATTAATGTCTAGAATGTTGTGGAAAAGTTCATTTATTTCAGGATTTCAACTCAAATTGTGAAACTCGTGTATTAAATAAATTCAATGCACACAGACTGAAGTAGTTTAAGTCTTTGGTTCTTTTAATCTCAACAAATTAGAATATGGTGACATGCTAATCAACTCAAAACACCTGCAAAGGTTTCCTGAGCCTTCAAAATGGTCTCTCAGTTTGGTTCACTAGGCTACACAATCATGGGGAAGACGGCCCACATATCATATCTATTGTCAAGAGGAAAATGAAACAAGAGTGCAGATGAGCTGAAGGGTCAAAGAAAGCTTCCATACCACCTCAGCAGTGCCACAAACTGATCACCTCCATGCCACGAATTGAGGCAGTAATTAAAGCAAAAGAGCCCCTACCAAGTATTGAGTACATATACAGTAAATGAACATACTTTCCAGAAGGCGTCTTATGAAGTATTCTAATTTGTTGAGATAGTGAAACTGAGTTAAAAGAACCAAAGACTTAAACTACTTCAGTCTGTGTGCATTGAATTTATTTAATACACGAGTTTCACAATTTGAGTTGAATTACTGAAATAAATGAACTTTTCCATGACATTCTAATTTATTGAGATGCACCTGTAGATAGACAAGATCACCGAGATACTGATGTATATTTCCCCCCTGTCATTTCTCTTTATTTGATGTTTGATTCATTAGTTCCCTCTTATTTCATTCTCTGGGGTTCCTTTGCAAATGTATGCATATGTGCACTGTATGTAATGCTATTATCATTATCATGGTATCTCAATATCATCGTGGTCACATAACAGTATGTAACTTCTTATTCTAACGTAAAAGAACAGTAAAGTTGTGTTTTGAGCCATTATTCTTTGGCACAGTATCTGTCAAACCAACTAAAACCAAAAGCACAATATGGCTTAATCCCTTCATCAAGTCTATTTTCGCTGCACGTTTCAAAGCGAAGCATGCATTTCGTTCAGGCGATCAGCTCATGATTTGAATGTTTGGAATGAATGCAGTCAACTCATTTATTGCATAGGCCTATGCTTTATTTTCTCAGCAGATGATTAGGCCTACAGCATTTCACTAGATTTGTATTTAGACATATTTTGTAAGCCTGTTTTCACTGAAGCTGGAGATTTCCTATAAAATAAAAGCTCCTACTGCTGTTTCCGTCAAAATAAAAGCTTTAAAGTGCAGTATGAATTGCTGACAGTTAGCGGTTTAAATGCAGTCCAAATTCAAAATATCTCTTTCAAGTGTAGAAATTAGGAAAGAAGTATTGTAATTTCCCTACAGTAGTGTAAAGCAAAAAATAATATAACAATGAACAATTACAATTTATTTTACAGTTAAACTGTTTTACAATATGGCGATTTACTGTCATAGGAATAACAATAATTTAAAATTGTTGTTGTTATTATTATTATTATTATTATTCTAATTTGTTAGGCTGTCTAAAAAAAAAAACAATAAATATTGTACCGTGGACTTGAAATGTATACATTTAACTGGAATGAGAGACACAGAATGTACTGCACGTTAGCTTGCTTATTGCATCCAAGAGCGTGAATAATTTAAAGGGATAGTTCACCCTAAAATTAAAATTTTTGCCATGATTTACTCACCTTCATGTCATTCCCGATCTGAATGAGTTTCTTTCTTATTTTGAACATGAAAGAAGATATTTTGAAGAACGCTGGTAATCAGATAGTTGATGGTCCCCATTGACTTCCATAGCATTTCATTCCCTATTATGGAAGTAAATGGGTATATACAAATCTTCAAAATATATTATTTTGTGTTCAACATAAAAAAGAAACTCACTCAGGTTTGGAAAAACATGATGGTGAGTAAACGATGACAAATGTAAAATTTTTGGGTGATCTATTCCTTTGAGACCACATGTCTTACTAACTAGAAACTATACCTCTAATCACAGGTCGAGAGCTGTAGTTCCAACCACGTACGTTTGTAATGCTGTATTGTTGAATGTTTATTTGAACTAAGATTTCAGGAAAACTGAATTATTGAACTATGTTGGTAATGAAGGAAATTGGCCATAATTGACCATAATTGGCTAATGATGGTTTCGGAAAATGCACCCCTGCAAGGGACCAGTGCTGGATGTGTCAGAGCACTGCATGCCCACAACACTTTGGCTGACACATTTATGCTTTTAACACTTATTGGAGTGTTTAGCTTAGAGACATACTACATTTTGTCTACACATCTGGCAGATGCTTTTATCCAAAGTGACTTGCATACCAGTCACGGAGTACCACTTTAAGAGTTCATTCATGATACTATAGGGGAATCAAACACATGGTCTTGCTAGTGCCCTGCTGTACTTCTACAACAACACATCAACCTTGGTTTGAATCAGTTGCATCTCTCAAGCTTTTCACATGACGAGCACTATTTGTGCCATGAAGTGTTGCTCTACAGTATGTAGAGCGTTCCAAATGAGTCACTTATGAAGTTTTATTTTGGTGAGCATACTGCCTATGTAGGCTGCAGACATAGGGTGACCAGACGTCCCGTTTTCACAAGGTTTGTCCTGGTGTCCTGACAGTTCACTACAAATGTAAATAGCTTATGTCCCGATTTCAGCTGTTAGGTTAGCAGCTGTTACCCAGTTAGCATCTCTGGTATTGTTTGCAGAGGAAGTAAAAACGGTTATTTTGCTATTTTTGCTGTATTTTTAAAATGATTGCCCATTTTTTTTTAAACTAGTGTACTTAAAGGGTAATTAATCACTGGCAAGATATTGATTTATTAAACAGGGATGGTGTTTATTAGGAGAACGTATTTTAGATGCTATTTGCTGTCTATGCAGCAGAAACACAATAAATATATATAAACAGGTGCAACACAAGAACTGTGAAAAAGGGCTATGGCAAGACAGGTAGGAAAACTTAAACACCCATGATCAGCTAGACTCGATCAGATCATCTTTGCAAAGGAATAAAAAACGCAGAAGTATGATTTGTAGTTTTCACAAAAGCTGGAACTGTCAAAAATCCACAGGCTATTGTAAAATGTTAACAAATAAACAGAGCTATCTTAGTACAGACGGCACAGAAAAATAATATACATTGTAACAATACAACGCTGATTGAAAATCAGCATCTTTACCAACACACATGCTTTTGCTGATACTCTCGGTGCAAGCAGCTTCTCAAATGGCCTTGTTAACTAGCTAAGCTGAAGTAATAGAGTGCCATGGGGATTATGTATTTTTGCAAAAATAAACTCTGTGAACAACAAAAGTGTGTGATTCTTACACATTTTGTTCATCATGATAATCTTTACAAATTGTTATTATGAAACCTAACTGCAGTCACCAGAAGTAAAAAGCTAAAGTTACACCATTGTCGCACAACTTCAGCATCACCATCACTCAGCAGTCAGCTACCTACAACACTTTAAAGTTCACAAGTTGTAAATTTGAATTTGAATAGTTTGCAGAAGAGCAGGTATAAACACAGCAAGCTCTAAAAGCAGACTGGTGAGTGGATGAGTTTTCCTGTCTGTTGTGATCATTTTTAATGCCCCTGACAGCCTCTGTGATCCCATTCAGCCACTTATTAATAAAAGCTTTAAAATCATGAGTGGGGTTTAACTTGTGTATTTTATATCATAGAATAAAACAAAAATATACACTAACTTCATGACAATGGAACTGGTTTTAGGACTCATTCGATGCTCCATGACCAAACATGTGGAAAAGAGCAGCTTTTTTTAGACTACTGATATGAGTTTTTTATATCATGTGAGTTTACATCATGTTAAATACATTTTTCAAAAGTACTATTCTTTTCTTTAGGGGTAAAACTTTTTAATGAGGAAAAAAAAATGCTGAGCACACAATATGACATTGATATGACACTATGATAACAACACTGCTAGATATTTTCCCTCATTTCGCTGAAATAAACAGCATATTTTGCAACTGCAGTAATTCCTGTCATAATTTCAGGCAAGGGTAGGTAAACACCTCCCACGGCGCATTCACATGGATACTGCCTATAGGTATGTAGTTGAAAGACAGGAGGGCAGCCGGCTATGTTTTGGAACAGATCTTATAGTCTTACTGTACGGCAGGACTTGAGGTGTTGAGAGAAGTGGAAATGGATAATAACTGTCAAGCAGTGATATAAAATTTCGTTTTAAGACTTTCATGAAACTGATACACATGCAGTCAGAGAGATGGTAGGAAGTGTTTCATGCACTGAACCAGTCACACCAACAAACACAATGCTAAACAGCAACCCAGCCACTCAGACAGAGCCACATTGGAAGGGGCGTACATGCAGCGTCTGGCTGCTTCGGTTCCCATAAAGCCATTCAACACACGTTCAGAGCCCAGAAACTGAATGCTGCCTTTGCTCATAGAGTTAAACCAGCAGAAAAGGAAGGAAATTAAACGGGGATAATACTTAAAACGCTTTAGCTAAGTGTGTGCAGGCTGTTGACTTTATCTCCAGTCTGAGCTCATTGCTTGGCTGCGTCTGTCTGGCGGTGAAATGCCAGAAAAAAAGTCACACACCGACACATATAAACTCACCTCGGTAAGAGTGTTATACGCAGACACAAACGCACGCACATATACCCAGCGGCACATGCATGGATGCAAACACATTCACACCCTGTGTGTGCTGGCCTGCAGGAGGAGTAATTATGATTCTGAGTGTGTAAGCGGAGCGGGGCCAAACGCAGAGGGTCAGATCTCATTTCCTTTAGAGTGTCTTGCCAATCGATTCTTCTCAGAGAGATATAGAATGAGGTAGAGAGAAATAAAGAGGGAAGTAAGAGCATATCAAAGAAACGGAAAGATAACGGTAGAAAGATAAATATGGGTTCATGTGCAAACACATAAAGATCTATGATATCTGTAATATCACTTTGGTAAGAAGATTACAACTGGAAATGTATTTCTTTATGTGCACTGCAAAAAAAATAATTTTTAACAGTATTTTTGTCTATTTATTTCATGCTATAACTAGTAAAGAGGAAGAGATGATCAGTTCACATGCTGCTTGATCTGAGGTGCCACAGTGATCTGTCAGGACACATTAAAGAGCCACAAAATGGTATTTATTGTTTTAATTTATAAAAAAATGACTTTGAAAGCTGATACTTTGTTTCATACCAAAAGTAACCTGCTCTGCCTTGTCTGTTGACGCATTGTCAGTTTTCGCTTTGCTCCGCAATGTATTTTTCACTGCGTGAGAACATGATGTGTAGTGTGAGAGCGTCATGGCTTGTCGGACGTAGCAACAGTAACTAAGGGGGGTGGGTCTTTGCAAAGGATCAGTCGTTTGCCTAATGCTTCCGATCAAGATGCATTTGAAGGGAAAGATCATGCAAAAATGAAAATTCTGTCATCAGTCATTGTTTACTCACCCTCATGTTGTTCCAAACCTGTATGAGATTTTCAAACCTGTATCTTTTCTTTAACATAAAGAAGATATTTGGAATAATCCTAGTAACCAAACAGCTAACGGTAGCCATTGACTATAGTACTTTTCCCCATACTTTGGAAGTCAATGGCTACTGTCAGCTGTTTGAAAAATTGAGGGTGAGTAAATGATGACAGAATTTGTATTTTTGGGTGGACTATCTATTTAATTCTTCTTTGTTTATTTTATTTTTTTAGCACCTAACCTAAACTTATCCTCTTTTCAACAATATACAACATAACAGGTAGATAAAAGAAGACTCTGGTATTTACAGCATAAACTGACCAAAACAGTATATAAAGTGTTGCAAATAACTAGTGTTGCATTCCAAGTCTTCAGCAACACAATATATATTTATGTGAGGAACAAGGTGAAACTTGAGGTTTTCACAGCTGAAAATGTTCCTAATCCATAACAGTCACATCTCATTCAAAAGACAAATATGAACTTTAGTATGGCACAATCAGTCACAAGACACGTGATAGCCAAAGGCACATCACAAAGTTGATGTAACGCTTCTTCATTTTTTTTATGTGTTGGTGATTTAAGCCTTACGGCAGACATATTCAAAGAAATCCTTTGGTCTCAAAATTGTGACTGTTATATCCTGTGTTTAAATGGACAAATGTTTAGGTTTAGGGCTCTGGTTAGGTGCAAAAAAATTCTAAATAGGATAATGTAAATAAAAGTATAAAATAAAAGTACTTTGGTGTCTTAATAGTGAGAGTAAAGATGCTAAAGGCCATGCTTTAGTTTTTGACACCTTGGGAGTGAGAATGGGTTGTATTATTAGTATTTTCATGTTTTAAATGAACCCAAATCTCACTAAATTGTGGTAGATTGTATCCAAATAGATCCCACGATTTTGGTAAATTCAAGGATATTTATCATTTTTAAGGATATTTAGATCTTTTTATGAAAAACAAGAACACTGACTAAGAACAGTGTGTTTTGTCGGTCTGTCTATGTTTGCTGGAATAATATTTGTGGACTCCACAGCATCTTTGTTTTCTCCTGTAGAGCTAAACTTCACGCATATAACTCTCATGGGATAGCATAACAGATGCACACATTTATCGACTGACTTCCTGTTGGTGACACATGAAAAATGACTACATTTCCTGGACCCACTGGGATTTGGCCACTCAACAGAACTGTAATGATTTACTGACTCTTGCATGCATTGCACAAATATTGTAAAGCACCCCATGTTTAAGTAGTGGTGCCTTGTGGGTAGGTTTGCAGGGGGTATCATGTTGTTTCATCTCTCACAAAGCAACAGAAGAGGAGTTTGATCAACTAGACGCAGCATCAAGACCTGCAGATCTATATATACACAAACGTACACTGCATACATTAAACTTCAGGGGATGATTATGGTCTAATTTGTTTCAGTGGGACCAATAGGTGTTCTGAAAGCCTCAGGAAAATAAGTGAATTTCTCTTTCACAGAGCTGGTTTTCCACTGTCCTCTATCGTATGCCTGATAATGAAATGCCCTATTATCAGAGATGGGCACAAATACATCAAAATGTATTTAAAATAAAATACAAAATACTGTGTGGAAAAATTTATTTAAATACAAAATACTGTGTGAGAAAATGTATTTAAATACAAATACAGTATTTTGTATTTTGAAAATACAACAAATACATTTGAAATTGGCCATCCAGTGAAGTAACACTATTAAGGCCTGTTTACACCAAAAACGATAATTATAAACATAACTATATTGTTAGTGTATTCTAAGTATATAATGCAGTTGTGTCATCTGTCACTTTAAATGCTCAAGATTTAAAGTAGAAATGATTCCGATTGGCTGTCAATGTTTTTATCATTCATAATTTTTTGTGCTGTTATGGTTATAGTTGTGGTGTGCTATCTGCTATTCACCTAGATTTTGGATGTACTCACACTAGGGGATCTGATCCATGCTTGAGCGCGATTGACCCCCAAAGTCCAGTTCATTTCACAAGCGTGACTGCTCTGTACCATGTCCAGTGCGTTCGTTTAACCATGCCCTGGCCCGCTTGAAGAGGTAGCTCAGGTGCGGTACATGCCGCTGCGCTGAGAATGGAACAGTTAATTTACTTGTAAGATGACAGCACAAATCTTTATTACTAGATATCACACTTTTCAATTAATTTAATTTCGAGTACATTGATATTTGTTAGGCGAACGCTGTAACACTGTAATAATCCTGTGATATCTGTCTGTTAGCAAAAGGACAATCGCGCTTGGGCTTTGTAACTGTGCCTGGTGTAAGTATGGCCTTAGAACAATTTTTTTTACATTTATATCTTTATTATTAGCATTATAGTTATCTTTATCTTGGGGTATACACACACAGAAAGCTGCTTTTTACTCATTTATCCATGTTTCTTTATCACTCTGACATGTCAATATCTCCTGCCCACTAAAAGCTCCACAGATATATCTGCATATCACAACTGTCAGTCCTGTGTTCCTGTGTCTTGTGTTTTCCTTCCCGTGTGTCCTATTTTCTTCCTCGTGTTTAATTGACAGAACAGCGGACCACAAACAGTAAGCGGCACCCCTTCTCCCCATTGTTTTTTTTTTCTCCCGGTTTTGAAAGTTTTCAAAAAAAAAAAACTTGGCTGGTTCTGGATCGGGGCCGGACACTCTCCAGACATCGGAGGATCCCTTCCCTCCAGCTCAGTCCTGTGGTGTCTGGGAGGTCTACGGGGCGATAGCAATTGGCCCCAATCAAGAACAGAGAGTTGAGAGTTTCAAAACTCCTCGTTCCCTTGCTCCTGCGTAACGTGACAACGTAGATATGTAAATGATATAGAAAAATTTCAATCGATTTACACTTTATATCATCGCTGGCATATATATTGCCATAGCAAGCAGTAATGATTAAAGTTTAATGAACACATTCGACTAGCTAGTTGATAAAACCAAAATAAAACTAACAAGACTGACTAGTGCCAATACTATGTTCCCCTTGCTAGTGCATTTGATTAAAAATCCAGAATCATCAACAATCTAACTATAAAGATAGCACTGTGAATGATGAGGTAGTTGTCAACAAATGGGATGCTACATTTTATAAAAAAATTTAATATCTTAAATATCTACGATTTTGGCTTTAATAAGATTTTCCCAGGAAACCTGGCATCTTCCACGACTCCTATTCTTTCCAACAGCAAAGCATTGAATGCGACACGCTTGTAATCAGGACTTCTGAAATTGGAAGTAGGACATTTTGATAGCACAAAATTGATCAAAGTATTATTCAAAGAGTATTATTCAAACAAACAGTATTATTCAAACAAATTTATCAAACAGTATTATTCCTTATTTCCTTACAGGAATCCAGAACATTTCATTACCCAATTCTAGATGGAGTCATTCAGCTGCAGCTCACATGCACGAAAGTGGCATGTTTGAGATTTGAACTAGTTAATACAGGAAATCAGCCGTCTAATAAAGAGGTTGATTGGCAAAAAGTATTTTATGTATTTTGAAAATACAAAAATACTAAGAGTAAATGTATTTAAATACAAAATAAAATGTTCAAAGGTATTTAAATACAAAATAGTATAGCCTATATCTTTCTCTGTATGTGTATTATTTTAATGAAGATGCTGGAATTTAAGAATGAGACGCTGATAAATATTTTTGGGCTGTGCATTTGTGCCTAAGAGACTGGGTGGTCCACCTACACGTATTTCCTGAGGGGAAAAGTTAAATACCAAACAGATCAATAGTGACAAACTAATTAGATGCATTTGTGTCTGGGCAAGTGGGTGTTTAGACATAGCTTTGAGTGATTTTTTAAATGCAATGATTTCCATTTAAATGTTAATGATCCAACAGGGTAGTCAATGCTGCCTTAGTTCCTTTTACATATCAATTTGTTGAGTCTCTCTAAACTACCAATCAATCCAACCCGTAGATTAAGAAGACATCTTAACTTCCAGTTGCGGCCCCCAGAATGTTCTTTATTAGGGCTGCTTAATAAATCTGAAGGTGCTAATGAAAATAAGCATCTGTGCAAGTAATATTTGTGCAGACGGTGGTTATAAACGCTAAATAACTCTAAATAACTAGTGTTACTTAGACACACCACAGCTTATAAAAAGGCATGCTGTGCATTTATTTTTCTCACTGCAGAATTTAGCTGCCTTCACGTGCTCTAGGAAAAGGTATACTTCCCACTTCTGAAGTTTGTTGTGTTCATTATTGCCTCTTTCTAGATAGGCGGCTTGCAGAAGATTCTGGAATGTCGGTCAAATGCATGCTATTTTTGTTGTGTAAAAAATATATAATATGGATGAAATGGTTATTTATATACACAGATATGCAATGTAGCTGTTGTGGTAAAAGACAAAAAAAATCCCATGTGCCGTGTTTACAGTATGGTTAGAGTAATAGAGTTATAAACTATAGCTAAAGTTTATGGCCCACCCAACTCGGAAGTTTCCCAGCTGTATTTATGACTTTAGAGACCATTCGTGTCAAATTTCTGACAATGAAGCTTAAGTAGTTATGAAGTATTTACAATAATAACATAGCATATAACATTAGCTTCAACCCTGATAAATCTAATTTATTTTTTTGTCTTTTTTTTTTAAAGATGATTGTATTATTATACTAAAATGCGGATTTATGTCCAAAACTGTTTAACTGACACAACATGATTCACCGTCAACATTTCAGCTATCAACAACGCAATGAGTTATGACAGCCTGATATGATGTTTGAATGATAGTTCTGCTCTCAATGTTGCTAAGAGTCTGTTTTCAAAATCAAATCAGCATTTAATCTATAAGCTATAGAGAAATGGAGGAATTCTGTCAGTCACATCACATGGCCTTTTTTGTTGTTGTTGGTGGACTTATATTTATCCCTGGCAGCTGTTTTTGATGTCCCAGAGTTAGGCATGTGGCATTTACCACTTGATTGAATGGCTCAAAAACGTCTGTAGTCCCATGAGCAAAGATGGCAGATTTGAAATTGCATCCTTTCAGTGGCTTCAGTGCCATTGAGATGAATCGGGTTAGTAGGGGATGGCTTTCTCCAGATATTACAGACCTCCTTGATTTCCCTCTTCCTTTTTTTCTTTTGCACACCCTTTTTGATGCTGTGCTAATATGCGGCAAGTGTTTTTAGCAGTGCTGAAAAAAAATCAATTAAATCTCCACCATTTAGCAGCTACTGAGAAACTCTGGCTCATTTAGACGCAACCGAGGAGTGTCCTTCAAAACGCTCTGTGATAGAGCTATCTAACACGCACACGGCACAGCTGTGACAACAGCATGGGACAAAAGCCAGCAGAGGGTTTAGAGTGACAATGGAGAGGAGCGGAGGCGACAGTCTCCTTGTGACGATGTCATATGACAGTCTTGTAATGATGATTTCGTTTGACAGGACCCCTGCGTGAGATACTGAGAGGCAGCATGCTGACACAGGAGTCATAATGTTATGGATTACTGCACTGTGTGTGTGTTTACAGATGGTCCTTCTTACGGTTTCATAGTACTGTGAAGCCTCTGAATCTGCTGTGACCTCTTTTTAGCATCAGTAGCATATTTTAGTTTAGCATTTGTTAAAAAATGCGAAATTAATGAATTGCTCTTCATCTCATTAGAAGCAGCGTGAAGTGGAATGAGATTGGCTTATAGCTATGTTAACATTCTTGTAACACATCTTTAGATTCATTAGCAGATGTGTAAGTGTCCAATGAGCAAGTCTCCTCTGTCGTAACTGGATTTCACCATGGCAACGAATCCAGGTCAGGTAAGAGTGCTAAACCCAAGACGGATTGTGCCTGGTGTGCGTTTGAAAGTGTGTGTGTGGGAATGTGTGAACCACTGTGGTCCACCTTGAGAGGCTGATCCTGATTCAGTAAGTGTCTATGAGGCATGGTTAACATGCAGAGAGAGAAAGATGTTAAGAAGGACAGAGAGTGAAGTAAAAAAAAACAATTGTTTATTGACAGGGAAAACTTTTATAAGCTGCAACTAAACCTTTCCAAGCAACAATCACAATTCATAAAAACACTGCATGTACGGAGTCTAATTCACTGTTGTTCTGAAAATGTTTGCTGGCAAAATCCAGTCATTTTAATAAGGAATTCTCAAAATTGAAATTTCACATGAGGGTGAAAGCTTTCTTAAGCTGGTCAAGTGCTGGTCGTGTGCTGGTCCTAAGCTGGTACTGAGCAGGAGCTAGTTGCTTAGGACCAGCTTAGGGACCAGCACACGACCATCTTAAACCAGCTCAAACCAGCAGCCATTCTTCAAAACATACCTAACCAGCATATGCTGGTTTTTCCATCAGGGAATGTGACAAATCCTTAAAAAACCTGAACCTGTTGCAAAATCTGCATGGGGAAAGCTTTCACCCTCATGTGAAATTTCAATTTTGAGAATTCCTTATTAAAATGACTGGATTTCGCTGGATGGCTGGATTATACTTGCATATAAAATGACTGGATTATACTTGCCTTGTATGTACAGAACTGAATTGAACAGCTGGTTGTTAATGCAGTGTCTTTTTCCTTTGGACACTGACAGCTCATTCGAGATGTCTATTTTTCCTCACCAGGTACAGTGCTGCACAGGAACCATTTTGAAGTTAAAGCACATGTCTATATGATGGCTTTCAAATGTTTTTCATCTCACATGTTCTTATTCAGAAAAACAAGTGAAGACAGTCGTGCTTATATGTGTTCAGGCAGCATAATAAGATACTTGTCTGATGAGTGATCAAGTACATTGAAGCGCTTCTCATTTTATTCACTGTAAAAGCTGCACCTCATCCAGTGGGATGCATGAGAATATGAGAACTGAATATATACGAATAAGAATCAAAATACTGCCAGACTTGGATGCACCTCGAAGCATACACCATTATCTATCATCACCTCAATGTCAGCACTACCCAATGCATTCAGTTGCAATGGTAAGATTTAGGAGAGAGGGTTCAGTGGGAAAGTACATTAATTGTTGCCTTTAAATCTATTTGCTTTGAATAATGTTTTATTTGGCGTCTATTTAGTGCAGAACGGGTACTTGACTAGTCGATTACAGAGATCAGGTAAAAGAGATTGGATATAATTGTTGCATATATTCATTCAAGCACAAGACATATCACTAATAATCTAAGACTTGTAGATCCTACAACACCTCTCCTGAAAAAAAAATAAAATAATAAAAAACAGGCATATTCATATTGGAATCTACCTGTTTTTTTAGTTTGTTGTTTTGCATTTGCATTAGGGCTGTCAGTTTAACACCTTAACTTAATTAGTAATAGTAATTAATTAGTAATTAACACGATTAAAATATTTTATAACGCAGTTAATGCAATGGTCCCAGCCCCCGTCCCCAGAGCTGTACGTCATCTTACATTTCATACAGTTGACTGTTGACAAATATAATGCAGGGCAACAACTCCATAAATGCAGTAATGCACTAAAATTCAAGATATAACGATTGCAAATCTTTATACAACAGTTTAGGAAATAAGAAGCCAATGTTGTGTTATATTTTAAACACAATACTATTTTTTGCTCAGTTTTGCTGAAAAAAAATATTATCTCTAAAGCCACAGCAGAATTGTTGTGCGTCTCCGAGCAATACAGCGGTGTTGAGTTTCTGACTGAATCTGTGTTTTGAATGAATTGGGTTAATCAATGATTCAAAGATCCATTCATAGAGAGAGCCATTTATTTAATTCCTGAATGAATCAGCTGTTTGAACGAATCAAATGAATGATTCATAAAGACATTTACCACCACCCGCTGGCAGTTTTAGTTTCTTATTTAGAGTATTATTTCATTAAAAAAGGGAAAAAACTTTAAAGGGATAGTTCACCCAAAAAGTGTAAATGTCCTCATTTACTCAAACCTGAATAACTTACTTTCTTTTGTGGAACATAAAAGAAGGTATTTTGAAGGCTGTCGGTAACAAAGCGGTTTTGGTTACCAATGACTTCCATTGCATGAACAAAAAAACGTTTATCAAATGATCTTCTTTTATGTTCCATAGTTTATGTTAGGCCGTTTTAGCCTAAATCTTTATGTGTAACAAATTTTATGTTGAATTAAATAAAATATATATTTCTAAAGTTATTATTTATAATGTCTACTTAATACTTTCTCATTTAACACAAAAATAGCTTTAAATAATCTTTTGGGGGTATTTTTACAGCCAAATGTAATTTGTGATTAGATTAATTAATCGACACATGTAATTAATTAGATTAAACATTTTAATCGACTGACAGCCCTAATTTGAATATATTGTAAAATGTAATTTATTCCGGTGATGGCAGAGTTTAATTTTCAGCAGTCATTAGCAGTCTTCAGTGTCACATGATCTTTCAGAAATTGTTCTAATATGACGATTTGAGAAACTTTATCAATGTTGAAAAGAAGATTATTATACTTTTATCCAAAGTGACTTACAGTGCTTTCAGTGTTTACTTTTTTTTAATTAGTTTTTGCGTTCCATGGGAATTAAACGAATGACCTCAGCGTTGCTAGCACAGTGTTCTAGTGTTTGAGCTACAGAAATGCTGTTCACCAGCAAAACCTTCTAGTGAGGTTGGCCAACTTGCATGTTCTCTCTGGTGTTTTGTCAAGATTTCCTTTTTAACTATACAAAGCCTCGTGGGGACACTAGAACATCAGGGTAATTATGGTGTTCTTTTGTTGTTGTAAGACAGCATTTGCAGTTGAGCAGAAAAGGCAGCTTGCTCTTGTAGCCCTAAGACGTTATCTCATTACAGGGTGTTTCCTTCCCTCTGTGGAGATCTATGCCTCTCTCTGTCAATGAGAGTAATGGCTTTCACAAAGGTTTGTTAAAGGAGTATGTGATCAATAAAACGAGACGAGGAGTGCATGGTTTGGGGGAAGTAAGCCATTTCAGCCATTTTGCAAACTCCTGATAAACTTAAATACTGAATTAGACCATGCCCCCTCTTTCAAACTCCACCCACCAAAGACATATCAGCCAATTCAATGCCAGTAAACCCCAACATATAAAATGTAAGGAGTGTTTTCTGATTCAAACTAATAACTGATGAGTCTTTAAATCTTTGGGAGCAATTAAAAAAAGTTTCTTAAGACTCTTAAAGTTCTTAAGACTTGTGTCTACTAATTCCACAGTATTCAAGGCATGATGCCTGAGTATAATCTCATCACATTATTGCAAACCGTAAGCTCACAGCTCAGGCAGGTTTTGTTTGTTTGTTTTTTTGCCATGGTGCTGCAGATTCAGCTACTAAAAAGCGCTGCAGGAAACACAGGATTGGCCGTTCCCCTGACTCTGTTTCCTGTTCACATAGTTTAGGGCTGTCGCACAGACAAATACTATTCCTCAAGACACACATTTCATATCTGTTAGGTGGAAAGCGCATTCTATACATAGTATTCCAAAAAAGTATATAATAAATAAAAAAATCAGCAACTATGGAAAGATGGGTCCTCTACAATAGGGGATCCCAAACGTTTTAAGCAGAACCTCTCAGACTTTAAATGTCACTGTGTACTTCAAGTAAATATTTAAAATTAACATTTAGTTATAATTTACACACCTTTTGATGTTCATGGTTCTATTATGTCTCTACATATACTGTATGGCAGCATGACTTTGCCAACAATTATATTGTTAATATTTTGCCATGAATTGCAATTTGAACTGTGATTGACATTTCACTTAATATGAAAATGTTTTGCTATAACTAAGACTCTATTGCAAATGGAAATGATGGAAATAGTTACATTTAAGGTTCATGATTAAGGGTTCACTTCACGCTTTAGTTCAGTTTTTACAAGAACCAACTAACAGTACAATAACGTTAACTATTACAGCTAACGTTACAATACGATACAATGAGATACATTGCTATTTCAGATGTATTATGTTATTTGTGCAGCCCTTGTGTTTATTTTAATTTTACATTATTAGCTTTTCATTAATTCACAAACTACCAGCAGTTCTCTCACAAATCCCCATTTGTGAAACCTTGGTTTACAGTATCTGCAAGCCTATCTGATTTTACATGCTTCTACAACTGCGGCTGAGCATATCTGTAAATAGGACATCTATTACTGCATAATGTCCTTGCAAATTTCCATAGAAAGACTCTCTTATCAAGTAATAATTTAATGCATTCGGCGGCACCTTGCTATGGCTGTAGAAATAGTAATGAGATATATAAAGACAAGAGTCTGATATATCTTGCATGTATGCGAGTGTGTGCAGGTGTGTCTGCAAAGGAAGTGAGAAACAGAAGGCATGAATATTCCATCTGGAGTGAAATAAGGTGGTAGTGTTGTTCCTACACACATAGTGAATACACTCATGGCATGAGCAGACAGAGATGTGAACTGTCTTAAGGAAGTGTTGTCTGTAAGCTTGCCAAACAGGTACAGCATCACAGACAGAAGTAAGACTCTGTTGTCTTTTGCCTATCTGTCTATCCCCTTGTCTTCAGACCCCTCATCTGTCCATCTCTCCGTCTACATGTCTGTCAGTGTCCTTCCATGTTTTTCAGCATCTGTCTAGCAGGCGAATGTCAGATTCTCCACCCAGTGAGGGAATTTAAATATCAAAGCATCATCCTGGGTAAAGTCACATACTCCTGAACCCTTCATGAACATGCTCTGTTATTTCTCTCTTTAGTCACACACACATACACTATTCGTTTGAAAGTAGCTTCATTGTCACGACTGCAAAAGAGGATAATGATGCAATTGTTGTAATGTTGCCAAGATTAGAGTCTACAACAATAATCATCCAAAGGTTTTTTTATTTTATTTTATTTAGATGTCTATTTTCAGAACATTTTCAGAAGAGATTGAAAAACTAAAATGTCAAAGTCAGTTGTTAAAATATTGCAAGTCACTGCTTGGGAGATGTTCTTCACTTAATATTAGCTTTTCAATTTCTATTTTTCTTCTCTCGTTTTTGAGTTTACTGCTCAAGGGAAGTCTTAGAGGGATCAAGACTAGCAAAATACATTTCTGGAATATATTCAGCATGCTACAGCCTTGCTTTATCAATCGCGATGCCCTCCTGCATTATGAGTTCTACCTGATAACACACGAGATAGCTACTATGGGAAATTGGGAATTGCAGAGAAGGTTTTTTTTGTAAGTGTTGCATAGACTACTAAGACTTTCCTTTTTCATTGTCCAAGTTTATTTTTTGCTGTTGTTTTCAGTGTTTAATCAAGATTTTCATTTTAACATTTTGTGCTTTGCAGATAGAACTCTTATTTGTGTTGTGCATTACAGCACTGTCTTCAAATTCCTGGGTATTTTAAGGGACTATTAGTTCTGTACTCGTTTATGACTCGTTGATGTGTTTTGTGTATGATATTCCTTTATGCAACTCTAATGCAGTTGTTTAAATTGATTTTGATTCAGTATGCATATTTTTCATTGGACATTTAAGTGGTGACTCAACAAACTACTGAAATTGCTTATTGTACAAAACGTGAACAAAAGGTCCTTAAACTCTAATGATGAAATGCATTATTATTATTTATTATATATAACTAAGCCAAAACTGTTCAAAATACACTGTTGTCAGCATAAAACTTGTTTATCCTTATTCCAAGTGAACCCATATTTAATATTTAATTGAAAGGTTGTATAAGGGGGTTTCTTTTTGCTGTAACACATCATTTTGAAAGAATTGAGCATTGTTTTTCCTCATAGGGCCACCAGACCTGCACAGCTGGACATATGTCATGATTTAAGCCTGAAATGATGTGTGTTTTCATCAGTCAAGTCATCTTCAAACTAATGTTGAGTGCTATTAGACCACACATACTTCATAAGTGATTGCAATGTGCCAAGTTTTAAACTGTCCAAGAGTGGATGAAATTTAAGAGCTATATTAGGGAACTTTCCAAGGTGTTTAGTGTGTAACTTGAAAGCTATCATACGGCTTGAGGAGACTTGGAATATAGCACGTGTCATATATGACAACTTAAGTATAAAACGTTTATTTTGCATGGTAGCCCCTGGTCATCATATGCTTTTATTGTAAGGAGAAGAGAAACAATAGCATTCTGTAAAAATTTCCTTGCGCATTCCAATAGAAAGCAAAAAAAAAGCAAAAAAAAATTAGATTTGGAATTTCATTCCAGTGATTGAATGATGACAGAGACAGAATGTACTATAAGTAATCCTACACTTCCTGGGTTGTGTGATTACACCTGGAAACATTGTGAAGGATTCCTTACCATTAGTTCATAACACCAGGTTATGTACATACTACATGTGAGAATGAGGATTGAAGTTCTTCATTAACATGGTCAGTTAGTGCAAGGTTTGCTTTGGAATGTTAATTATGGACTTTGGAAACTCCATTTCTTATCACCTCTTCTGCCAAAATCATTAGAGCCAAAACGGAGCGAGCAGCTGCTGTAGCACCCCTGGTGCACCTGAGAGCAAGGTGTTTACTCCACTGACTAATTAACATCAAATCCAGAATTTCCCATGATACATCATTCATTATAACTGTTAAACCTATGCCGTTTAGACATTTTGTTCTCATCATATTTTGCCTCATTACACAGTTAATGGTAAGGTACAAAGGCATCCAGGGTGTTCTAATAAAATGTATTCACCACAATACCATTATACCCAATCTTCTGGATTTTACTGAACTATCATTTGATACAGTTTGATTTAGGAGTTCAAATTAGTGCTGAAAAAGCAATTAGAGATGAGAGTAGGAAACCTCTCCAGCCAGTGCCACACCATCATGTGGTGTACCCAGTGCAAAAACATGACTCCTTCCATTGCTGTATGTAGGCAAAATAGTGATTACAGTAAGGAATTTAGGTAAAAATGTAGTATAGAGACCAATTCTCAGTATGAACTAGTTGTTTATTAGCATGCTTATTATTAGCATAAAATTAGTGTGATATAATCATTTACTAACTGCAAAGTTACACTTAACCCTCATGTTGTGTCATTTTGACAGTCTTTTAGCTCAAAAACCTGCAACCTACAATAACCTCATCCTGGAATCTCATTCACTAACCAATCGCAATTCAGCTTATCTTGGCCCTAAATGCTTTACCATAGCATTGCATACCATATCTCTATATGGAAAGTGCAAACAAGGACATTACAGTTCAAGCCATTTTAAAGAGCTGATTCGGATGTCTGGATCATCTGGATCAAAGTCCCAGTAAAGTTTATCCAGATAGTCGTCTGCGTCCCCTAAAACCAAGCACTCAAAAACCAGCCAGCATGATGGGGAGTTTTGGCATGCAAATTGTGTTAAGCACAGATTTGCGGTGTTACCCGATTCGCATAATTCCTTTAGTGCATTGGGCACTAAAACAACCCAGACAGCACATGCAAATAAATGCAGATTTCAGCAGCCGCAATTCATTCCTAGTGAATTCACCCCTTAGATTTTACCTGGTACATTTTTACTGTTCATATTCCAAACCTGTATGACTATCCCTCTGTGGAACATAAAATAAAGTATTTTGATTTGTTTTTTTACATTTGTCTATACAGTGAAACTCAAAATGAAACTTTTATTTAAATGGAGTAAAAAAAAAAAGCAGTCGATACATTCTTCAAAAATTGTTTATTAAAATATTTGAGTCCGATCAAGCAATACAAAGTCTCATCTAACGTGACGCCACAACTTTCATGGAAACTGTGTCTTTATATTTAAGTACTTTTTGAAAACTAGACTGAGGTCACTGGCCCTTGTACTCTGTGAAGATCTGTCTCTTCTCCGTGTGTCTGGCCGTAAATACGTACTTCTATTTATCGCCTATTTATAGGGCTCAAGACCTCCTTAACTGACTGTGATGTGTAAATTCATTATCCTCATCTTCCAAAAAAGCAGGTTTACTGTTTTTATAGCTTGATTTATGGTTAAGTTAAGAAGGATCACAGCTGTGGGACAGGTCTGTTTAGGAGCTGATTCAGACAGTAGCAGTCTGACTGATGGGAGTCTCTTTGGGCATCACCAATATCTATGATCCCATCAGTGGGTCAGGCCGAGGTGGACACAGAGACAGAGTGGGCACGCTCAAGTGTTCTTACCAAAGACAGTCATTACCTCGGCATGGATGTGGGGGTGATGGGGCTGTGTGTGCCACAAATCTTCCGAAACTCATTCAAACACCAGGACCGAGACTGAGGCGTGAACCTATCATTACCTAACCTGACTTGGTGCACGGCAGGGTGTGGAGGCAAATCCCAAACTCGAAAGAAAAACTCAATTTTGCCTCATCGGTAATATTTCCAAGTCGCAAGAAAAAATGAGCTGTTTTTTATTCCACAGAATAGCAAGATATTTTTTTCTGCACCTGCATTCGAGTGATTCTCAACCTTTTTTTATCCTCTGGTTATTTCTGGTATTTCTGCTGTAATGACAAAGAGTGCCAATAAAATGATTTAAATAATTAAATTCTAGAATGTTCAACAGGGTATACACTTTTTACACCAATGGATTTACATGGCTTTTTGTGATAACAGGGTTTTTTTACACTATTTGTCACAAATAGCAAATCCTATTTGAGCTTGACATATACACTGTATACACTCCTGGATATACTGTATACCCTCATACTGTATATCCAGGTTATCAAAGACAGTAAATATTCATGTTCTTAAAAATGAATCTTCTTAAGGGAACAAATGAATGCGTAATAAGCCAGTTTGGATCTTAATTTTTGAGTTTTAGCTTGTTCTAATGCGTATTTTGTCTTATTTTACGTAATTGTTTAAAAGTCATCTTGCAGTCCCCTTGGAAGTTCTCAATCGACCTCCTGGTTGAGAAGAACCATTATTGTGTTCGGATAGTACTGAATATTTTCCATATAGCAAATATGCCTTGTGGAATTCAGAAAATGGTTTATTCTTTTTATTCTCTACAAATGAATGAATTGGATTTAGATTATTCATTAAAAATATCACTTCATTCTTGTGCCGGTTGGATAATCAGTCCAACAATTTCTTTACATTTTTATTCTTTTATAAAGTTAATACAAACTGCTTTGCATTCACAAAGTTAATTTACGCTACAAGACAAAACATATAAGAAATTTGTGAATGCAGTAACAGAAACCAAAGACCACTAATGCGGCACACAGAGTGTCATTTTCATAAGTAAGGACTCGCTGACTAGTCCACTAGTAAAAATAAGTATTTTTGCAAGCTCTAGTGTGTGCAGTTGGTCTATGTGAAATGATAAAGTAGGACAGATCCCTTGTTTCTCAAGGGAAATTACAGGCTCAGATACACATATATTCAGTAACTCCCCAAACGCACACACACTAACCACCCGCTCTCTTGTCCCTCTCAGACCTCGTGGAGATAGAAGAGCTCCTACATTCATATCCCTTGTGGTTCAAAGTCGGAAAAGCCTCTCTTTCAAAAGCTTTTCCCGTCCGTGAACTCGCAGCACACAGTGTGACACTGATGGGTCTCGCTCTGCATTACATTTAAACTTTAATAATACTTTAATCTTTAAAATGAACTCAGTGCAGAGCTGACCTCATATGATAGTGGGTGACTGCAGCTGCCCGACGGTCCACAGAGAGTTTGCGGGGTGCACGTCAGAATTGGTGTCAGAGAGGAAGTGAAATGTGACCACGAGCTGAATCAAATTTGCTTCTCGCAGCAGAAATGAGCTGAAGTGACTCCATCTTTATTTCTGCTGTCAGCGCACTCACAGGCCAGTCGGACCGTGAGAGTTATTTTAAAACTCTTACAAAGCATCCCAGCATGCTATTTCTTCAAAGAAATGACCATAGGTTTAAAGGGATAGACACATAAGTGGAATTACTGTCATTATTATTTACTTTTATTTTTATTTTACCTCATATTGTATCATGTTTTGTCTTTTTATATAAAAGGTGGTGGCCAACATTATTAGAACACTAGCATTTTCACCAGCTAAAAAGCTATCTTTTGCTGTAGTGTGTCTGTAAGAAATTAATTTTACATTTCGCTTTCGCAGATTTTTGTTTTTTGAGCACACAGAGTGCCCAACCACACGAGATCTGTCATCCAGTCCAGAACACAAACAGACAGACTCAATCCAGAAGAACTGTGGCCACGTCTCCAAGATGCTTCAAGAGACCTATAATTTCTGTTTCATTTGCCCTTCAGAAGCTACAGAAGATACTTACATGTTTCTCAGAAGACAAAATAAGTTCAATTTACCCTGATCTTCAAAAGTCAAAGTTTTCACCTTCAGTTTCTTAATGCATTGTGTTTTTCTTCTGGAGCATCAGTGAGCATTTAAGCCTGTTTGTGATAGCTGTATGTAAGTCCTAATTTGTCCTCAGTGTGAAAAGATAGATCTCAAAACCATACAGTCATTGTTGGAAAGGCTTTCGAATACGCAAAACCAAAGAATTTGTGGTACCTGAAGGATTTTTCTGAAGAATAGCATGCAATTTAACTGTTCATTTTCATAAAGTTAACTATTATTTTCTCTTGTGGACTAAAATTGTATGTGAAATCTTATTCAGGTCAGTACTAAATAAAAATACATGCATTATGTATGATCCCACTTGCTAACTGTTGATGGTAATGAATATTTATTGAGTAGCAATTAATGCGACACTGAAGAGTAATAGCTGCTGAAAATGTGGCTTTGCATCACAGGACTAAATTACATTTTCAAATATATTACTATAGAATTTCAAACAGATTTATCAAGTTTTAATATTTCACAATATTTCTGTTTTGACCATATTTCTGATCAAATAAATGCAGCCTTGGTGAGCATAAGAGGTTTCCTTCAAAATCATAGTCTTTACGACCCAAAACTTTTGAAGGTTAGTGTAGAATTGTATTAACTGTGTAATTAAATTATAATAATATTAGTCTTAAATCTACTTCAACTTAAAATCCTGATGGGTTCAGTTTCTTTATGAAAAAAACCCAGACTGCTCAGATCCCACTGTAACAGGGAAAAAGATTGACCGGCAATGTAATACTTCTGTTAGGCAAGACATCAGCTGTAAATATTGAATGAAAGTATAAAACTTCCGGCAGGCTTTGTGTTCACAGCAAAGCTTCATCCAGCCTCAGAGGTCTGTTGTACGTAATGCAAAGACAGATGCTCTGGAGGAAGACATCTCAATAATTTGAAGAGCATAAAGTAAACAGCGACAGTTATCATAATTTTCTGAGCACCTCAGGGGGCGGGATAGGGCGCTTGAATGTGAGCGAGCTTTTACACAGAATAAAGAAATTCCGTCGCCTCTGGAGTCCACTCAAACAAACAAGCAGACGATGTCTCCAACAAGAACACTTTATCAAAAATACATACAGACAGACAAATCTACAGAGTTTGAGAAATTAGTCATTGTGAGACACACATACTTCTGCCTTTCTGACAGAACGTGATGTTTTTGCTTCAAGCTCAGATAGTCTTTGGAGAAAGGAGGGTGAATGAGGAGGAAAGATGAAAGAGGGAAATATTTTCACATGGCCCTTATCTCACAGGAGGTAAGAGGCATGTAGATGAAGACCGATAAGAGAAGTAAAACCGGAGTGATTTCATAAGCGCGGTGGAAACTGTCAGGTCACTTCAGTACAGTGTCTTACGTGTGCAGACACAGAGCAGGAACTCTGATTACTCAAGAGCCTCATCAAAGAGAAGGAGAAAACGAGGAGATTGTGTAGGAGGTAAGTTAAAAAGACCATGTGAAGGTGGATTTTGTAAAACAGAGAATTAAATACAAAGTATTCTTCTTAGTATAGCTGGGAGTGTATGCCAAAAGACTTTACTGCTCTTTTTACCTTCATCTAACAAGTGCAAAAATGTCTGCTAGCGCGTGTTTGTGAGTGTTAATTAAGCCTTTGGCGTCTTTCTTTATGGACCACATCATCATGGATGAGATAATTACCTTGAGGTTGATTATTTACACAGAGCCCCATAGTGCTGCATGGTGAATGAACGTGTAATGCTCTAAACATCACAACAAAAATCATATTACAAGTAAATTACTTGGCGATAAATAACAGCATGGACTAGCAAACAGAATGTATATTTCTTTCCTTCATCCTTTGAAATAAAAGGGTTTGATGTGCCAGGAAAACATGTCCTTCTCCTGTTCATAAAGTACATTTATTGAATCATGGCTGCAAAAATTGATTCTATGATATTTTGACATCAAACAAATGAATGCATTAATGAACGACCATTCACATTTGTATTATTATTATTTATTTTTTAAACTGTCCTTTTAGCTAATAGTAATGAACTAAAGGGTCATTTAGGTGTAATTAAAGAGAGTATACTTTCAGGTAACACTTTATTTTAAGGTGTTCTTGTTACACGTTACATGTACTTACTATTATAATAAAAATACATTATGCATAATTTCATGCAAGTAACCCTAAAACAAACCCTAATTCTTACCCTAACCATGTAGTAAGTACATGTAGTTAATTAATAATGCTCAGTACTTAAATGTATAATTACACTGTAATAAGGACACCTTAAAATAAAGTGTAACCCACTTTCACTTCTTGTTTCATGATTCATAAGTTTTACTTTAAAGTACATTTTAAATCATTATGATTTAATCATCTTTTGTAGTGCTTTCTTTTTATGTGTTGACATGGTAAAGTACTTCGGTATAATTTGAATGGTATAGTCTGTTATTCAATATTATATTTAAAGTTAATATATTTAAAATGTAGTAAATTACAACTTCATCATTACAAATGTGTAATTACAAATATATGTAAATTACAACAGTACACCATATATTTCAAAGACAATAGAAGTAATGACATTATATACTTAAATCCTATAAATGGGTCAAAAAAGCTGTGTTAGGTTCAACTAACTGCATTTAATGTAAAATTAAACTATAGTACAATTAATTTTTTTGCAATTATATGCATTTAACTGTATATTTTTTAAGTCATAATGGTTCAGAAATAAATGAATGTTAGTTGCTATAATATAAATGCTGTAATTTCTAAGCACCAGACCACACAGTATATGTAATGAGAGTATCCTTCTAAAGGATTTCAACATATTAAAAAAGCTGTGAATTTTTGTCAAGTCAGTGATTATTTCAGTCTGACCTTAACAGTTTGTATGGCACTGATTGTTTTATGAACCTGTCTTGTAATGCAGGTCTGCAAAGAGGGATTTATTGATTGACAGAGCCACACAGAGCCGGCAAACTTACCGCAGCCTGCAAGCATTGTTAGTCATGTCAAATTCAAAGTGGTTCCTTTGTGTAATACTCTTAAAGGTGCCATAGAGTACAAAAACTGCCATTTAAGAGCGAGCAAGTAGAAACTGGTCGTTTAGAAGGAGATTGTGTGACTTTTTGAATGCAAAACTTTGATTAACCTCAAGGACAGAAATCAAAAGACTTTAAAGTTTGTGCAATAAATGATATACAGTATTATGAAAGGTTAAAGGGACAGATTTTAAAATCAACAGCCAATGTGTACATGCATGAAAAACAGCTCCATTAAGGTCATGTTTCAGTCCCATGAGTATCTCTAGATGCATTTCACAGGACCAGGCAGAAACCGAATGAGGCACGAAAAAGGGACATTAGACTGAATTTGATATATTAACTGTTAGCCTGATGGAATGTCTCAAGCTCAATCCACCATCTATGTCCCATCTATCCACATCCTCTCCTCTGACAGCCAGTTGATATCATCAGCCACATTTATATACTGTAAATCCTGTCCAACGTGGCTTAAATTAATGTTTGTTTGTTTTTCCGCAGTTTATTCTCTATGCCAATACCTATAATGACTGTCTTTGGCTACAGCCATTACTGGTTGTCTACCTTTACCAAGGACAAACAATATTACACCACACAGATGGAATAACCCATTACTTTGCGATTCAATTTGTGTTTAATTGCATAAGTAGGATGTGTGAGTGTGTGTTTTAAGCCCGTGTCTCCAGGGAATGTCTACCTGAACGAACTCAGCGTGTTGTCGAGGTGGAATTAAAAAGCCCTTCTGTCACCCAGCCAGTACTCAACCAAGAGCTGCTTAATTATTGTGTTTGTGTCTGTCTCTGCCCTTGCATGGCTGCAAATGTGTGAGTATGAAATTGTTGAAGGCTTTGGTGTGTAATCCATTTAACAGCTGTTTAATGGTATCTCGCTCGTCTCGTCTTCTTCCTGCCAATCTCGACTCTTTTCACCTCTATTTCTCAGAGATACAGATATGAAATTATCCCGGTACCCCAATAAATTCATCTCCGCTTTAATTAAACTCCCTAAAGCATGGTCCGATGCCCTAGTCTTCATTAAGAGCTATTGAGTTTGATGAATTCTAAGCTAATGTCTCACAACAGCATCCAATTACATTAACAGTCAATGAATCAAGCGAAAACCAGATCAATTTAACCCCACACCACAATTAGTACCCGATCTCTTTAATGGCACCGTGTTGGGAGGAAGCCCGACCTTGTTTGTGTCAAACTCGGTTTGTTGTCAGGGGATCAAACCCTTGACGCGCTTAAAGAGTTGCCACGAGGAATAATAAAAAGAAGATAAAAAGAACAAATGGTAAATAAACGGAGAGAGGGGGAAGAATGAAGCCTACGGCTTTATTGTGCTCTACTTTGATGATGCTGACAGATGCAATAAAACACTCATTTTAAGGGAGGAGATCAAAGCGGGCTCACAATGGGTTTAAGAGGCTCAATAAATTAAAACCACATTTTGTACCTCTGAATGAAGACCGAGAGCAAGGTGTGGGAAACTCCGCTTTAAGAATGATCTGTGAGAAAGGATGTTTCATTTGCAACATGACTTGATGAAAAGCCAGAAAAGGATGGTGGGATGACAGTTGAACATGATAAACGGCACTAGAATTTTGACAGAATCATACGGTCCAGAGAGTGTCATTATTGATCGATGTTCCCTCTGCAGATTTCTGAGTGTTGGCTAAAATACGGCCTGTGTTCAGATTTACCTTCCGCACCACTAACAGCAAACACAAACATAGTCCTGTCATGACCCTCTTATGTTTTGAACATGGTACTAAGATGTGTTAGTACTTTATTGTATCATTAAAAAGGATATTCACCCAAAAGTAAAAATCATTTATTCACCCTCAAGCTGTTCCAAACCTGTATGAATGTTTTTCTTCTGCTAAACACAGAAGATTATTTTGAAGAATGTGGTTAACCAAAAAGTTGATGGTAGCCATTGACTTCCATACTATGGCAGTCAATGGCTACCGTCAGTTCAAATTGTAACAGAACATGAATTACATTAATTTAGGTTCCATCATCATGGTACCACAACAGAATACATCTCTAAAGGCAACCTCACACAGATATGGAGAGAAATGGATCTTTCGGTAGACTTCACCAGATCTCGACAGTTATATCTTGGGGCTATATTGAGGGTGGCGACTGTCATAACCAGACTTAAGCAGCCATATCCAGACAATTATGATCATAAGAGATACTGTTAGCCCAATTCTTCATCCATTAAGGACAAAGCAACAGCCTATCATGATAATAAAAAAGATAGACCTTTTAATTACACATTTGAGAAACAACCTGTTAAGTTAAATCAACAAATAACCATTTAAATAAATAAGGCAGACAGACAGTGGCCATCTGTTTCAACAGGGAGAGTGGTAATGAAGGCACGATCGTGCTGCGGGATTGCCTTAATGAAGCTGTATAATAGCAGATTTTGAGCTCATAAGTTTTTATTAAGCAGTCAATGCCACTGCATGATGATGAACAAATTCCCAGTGTAAACCGCAGGTTTGGAATTTCTTGTTTTACAGATATGCAATACTTCACAGAGTACATTTTTAGAACTGTTCAATTTTCTTTTTCTTTTTTGCCTCTATTTTGCCAAGTGTTCCTACTTCACATGGACTCAAGGGAGTTCTTTTCTTTGCTTTTCCCCATCTTCTCTGACATGCAAACAGCATAAGGGGCTCGAGGCACAGAGGCAGCCACCGGGCCCCCCTCAAGAAATATCTCCCTGGCAGTACAGAGAGAGACGGTGCAGTATGGAACACTTGAAACAAAGTCACACAGAATATTGACGTGCAGTGTTGGGTGGATTACTTACAAATTGCATGACAAAAATTGTAGTATAGCAACATAATATATTGTATTACACATCTTGGTAATTCTGACTACTTTTTGATTATTTCTGACATAACTAGTTTATGACATAGATTTAAATAGAAATTTCGTACCCAGTTGTCATAAAAGTAAAAACAAAGAAAATATATTGATTCTTTATTATTAACAACCTGAAGTTAATTAAATGTCAGGGTTTCTTAAGCTGGGGTTTACGAAGGAACTGCAGTGGGTTTGTTAGTTGATAAAAAGCGATTTAAATACTTTTAAAATAAAAACAACATTTCAACACTAAAAATATATATTTTTTGCCTGCATGTCAGTGTGACCATTAATAGATATCAGAGAAATGTGAAAGTATGTATGTGATGTTAAATTATTGAAATTAACGTAAAATCTCAACATTGCGTCAAAATAATGTGTGAATATTATGTACTTAATTATGCAATCCATAAAAAGTAACTGTAATCTGATTATAAACATAGCGGAGGAGACAAAATGTTGAATAAAGTCATTTTTGTTTTCTTTACGCACAAAGTGTTATTGCAGCTTCATAAAATTACAGTTGAAACACTGACGTCACATGGACTGTTTTAATGTCTTACTACCTTTCTGTGCCTTGATCTTGGCAGTCCCCTTGCTGTCTAAGCAGGGTCAAAAAGATCTCGGATTTCATCAAAAATATCTTAATTTGTGTTCTGAAGATGAACGGAGGTCTTACGGGTTTGGAACGATATGACCGGAGTAATTAATGACCGAATTTTCATTTTTGGGTGAACTGTCCCTTTAACACAATATTTTCAATTTACAAGTACTTTTGGAATCTGATTACATAATTCAGATTACATGTAATTAGTTATTACCCAGCACAACTGACGCAGCGGGAATGTCAGAATGCAAATGCCATTTCTGTGCTGTTGCATATAATTAAAATAGGTCATGTATAAGTCGATAACTATGTGCCTGTTGCAGTTTAATCAGGTGTAATAATCTGCCCTTGTACACACACACACACACATGCATACTTAAACAAGGGAAACGCAGGTTAATTAGGGTAGACCTTGGATCAAATGTCTTCAGTTCTTGTCTTGCATGCTGATCATCTGCATGCTGTATTATCACGAGCGAGCGTGAAGCCATGGTAATAACCCACAGTCTGCATGTCTGATTTCATTATCTGATGAAATCCAATTTATGAAGCTCTAGTGTTTGTCTTGGATAAACATTTCATGGCTCATAGAGAATTAAGACGGATCTGCAGTTTTCAGAAGAGTGCGTGCTCTGTGTGGTCTCCTTCAGGTAGTGTATTTCACAGATTGTTGAGAGAACTTTCTTGGAGAGGGAGAGCTGTCATTAACAGCTACTGAATATAGCCACAGAAGTAGTCTACTAATGAATTTAGTTACTTGATCAGCAACACTATATTTTTGGGCAGGTATGTATGTGTATGTGTATTTGTTTGTTTGTAAGTGCAAGACATGTAAGTCTAGTTGTTTTAAATGAAGCATGCAGTGGGTCCACAGTTTAGATCTCAGCTTATTGCAAAGTGGAGACCAGAGAATGTTGTAGCACATTTTTGTAATGCACTGTTTTGTTTGTTTGTTTGATTGTTTATTATAATTTGTTTATGTGTCTTAAATGTTAATATAATATGATATATACACATACATACTTGTCTGCTATATATTAATTTTAAAATCTAGTTCAAAATGTACTCCCCCTCATGTAGTTTCTATATGAACAAAAAACTATATGATTTTTCTCTAGACGAAGATATTGTGAATTGATTAATTGATAGAGTTTTATAGAATGTAAATCAGAGGTCATCAAAAATGTTTGCTTACCAACATGCTTTGCAATATATTCTTTATGTTCAGAGAAAAGAAAAGGTCATACAGGGTTGGGGCAATGTGAGTCATTTATTTTGTCATTTTTGGGTGTACTCTCCCTTTAAAATCAAAGAATATCAACAATTTTTTTAGAAACATAGGCTTACAGCTCTAAACACACATCCAGAATGAGTCTGTATGTGTTTGTCTCACAACTGTGTCAAATTTAGGTCTAGACATTGTCCCATTTTGTACAATTTTAGTGAGTTCAGAGGAAGTACATAAAAGCAGTGTCAGCTCTCTCTGTCTGCTCAGTCATGATATTTCTAGTTTTTTAACATCAAAAAAGCTTGAAAAACTTGTTTGGATGTTATATAGATGATACTAGTTCTGTCATTCAACATGACCGCAAATCACATTTTACGTTCTTACCTCAAATCCTTTAATAAACCAACTGAACCTGTCGTCTAGTGATCACCGTGCACTTTTCATTGTATGCTTGCAGCTTTGATGTTTTGCTAACTCCTTTTGCATTTTGTATTCTGTGAACCTCCGGGGAAATAAAATCATAGAAGTGTGGGTAGATGATCATCGGATTATAAAAAAAACATTGAAGGTCTGGATGAGCAGGATGTTTATGAACATATAGCATTACAGGAGTCCTTTGGGCTGAATTTAGCTATTTTCCAATGCTCTAGATGAAAACACAATATCAGCAGAGAGAAGGATTTTGCTCATATGTCAACGATCACATCTAAATATGATACTAAGACAATAGCTGCGTTTCTGAACTCACAGGTACAATCAGATTCCCTGGTAAAGCTGTAACTTGATTGGTAATAGCACGTTTCCATGTTCTCTATTTGCGTTTTGATTCAAATCCTTTGAATGGAAGTAGTGCTGAGCGGCAGCAAAACGTCTGCCGACCCCGAGCAATCACCCGCAGCAGCATGACCTCTCTCAGCCAATCAGCCTTAATCAGCAGGTACAGAGCTGCATTCCACTCCCCCAACGCTCCTCAAACCCCACGACAGGAAGCCAAGGCCAGAGCATCTGCTGGTAATGACCAGTTGGTTACATAATGCAAGCGTGGAATAAGTATCTTGCTAAGCTTAGCATAGGGTCATGAATATAAACAGGCTAGCTGTAGGAGATGGAAAAAGACTGAAATTATTTATCTAGGGCTGGAAAAGAGACTTTGAGAGCAAAGGGCTTCACCGCTGAAGTATGCTCACTGCTTTAGGTCGAATCAAGTCCTGCATGCCTGTGAGTGAATGAAAAGAAATGGCATAATTTAGCATAGCAGGAAACGCTAACTTATTCAACCATGCGGCGCAGCATCACACAGCAGGAGAATATTTGCACAGGCTTGGCACTGACGCTGCATGCTAAAGCCCTCTCGCTGGTGCAGTGACCACATGGATACGTGCAATCCTCAGACCTTTGTGTGTGATGGTTTAGGGGGCGGAGAGGGGGGTGAACACAATTTGGTTTGAAAAGCAAGGCACCGTGTGAGCTGAATGCGTATGCAAAAATCTGGAAGTGACAACAAGTGCCATCGTAGATCAAAGTGGCCAGATCAAGACAGCTCGTGCTCCCGCACAACAATTTATTGCCAGTCTTAAAGCCTCCTGCAGCACATGCAATGCTTGAAGGAACTCGCCCAGTGATGGATTTCATGTGAAAAAGAAGTGTGCTTAATTGTAATGTATGTGAACTTGTAGTACTTCAAATCTTAAAAGAGTAGTTTTTTTAAAATGTACTTGCAGATAATAAAATATTAATGAAAGAAAAGACACTAAAAGATCACTAAAAGTTTTCTAAATAAATAAAACTAATATTATTGGAGTGTTTTTAAGCAAAATGCTATTTCAGTCTTTACACCTCAAAATTGTATTCAATGTATTACTCGCAATCCAGTTTTACACCCTTAATTTTTTTTATAATAATCTGAAATTAAAAGTTTTGTCATTTAAATCATAATGTTTTAATAATAATTTACCATGCTTAAAAAGTACACTTATTTTGATGTGTTGACTAACACACTGAACTCCACATAAGTACTTGATTATAATTTGATATATAATAATAATTATATAATAATTGAAGATAATATTTTTTCAATGTTTTAAATTGCAACTTCCTTATTACAAATGTGTAATTATATATTAAATCCATGACATACAAGTTCCAAAATAAACTACATAATTGTACTATTATTATTTTTAGTAGTGGTGTTAGTAGCATTTTTAAACCATACATTCTTACATTCGACGGGACATTTAAAATAAAATAAATAAATATTGACGTAATTATGAAATTATAGATAAAGATTAAGATGTGGCTAAATGCTATATAAGTGGGTTAACAAACTATTTGAATCTAAATGTAAATCACCTTCGCAATTATTCGAAAATATTATATTTAGTTTGCACTGAATATATTTTTTTCTGTAATAAATACTCCTTTTGAAAGTGTGCTAAAATATAATTATCTTTTACGAGGAGGACCATTACGTGTGCTACACGTTCCCCTCTGCGTTTACAGTCGGCAATAAAGCATGCCAGCACAAACAATATTCCTACATCACCCTGATAAAGCAGAGCGGTCTAAATAACATCTGACACTTATTTTTATGTTCAGTTGCATAAGTAGATGTAATTCATTACAGCTGTTGTATGTATTCCAAGACTGAGAGCTCGAGGAGGCGGCACAATGTGTGAAGGGTCCTGTAGCTGCTTATGGGTCGATATTTTATTTGCCTGTTTAGCAATACATATTTCACACTGTCTTATGGGTACACGTGTGTATATGTGGTCGCGTGTGTGCTAACCTGCATTATAGCTTGTGTGAATAAGTAATAATGACGAATGGGTTTGGTCCCCTGACAGATGGTAATAGAGAATCATTTATTCATGGCGGCCATGCTGAGCGTTATCCTGCAACCTCAATAAAACCTCAATAAAACCAGACCCCGTCGACATCATCTATCACCTTCACACCTGCGACATTTTCCTGGCATCGTCTCCAAGGCTGGCCTGCGAGGGCTATTAAGGGATTGCACCCTCAACCTTTTGTCCTCTAAGTGGTTCTTACCCCGTTTATGGTGCTTTTCCACTGCGTGGTATGACTCGGCTCGGCACGGCTCGTTACGGCACGGCACAGCTCGGTTCGGGTCGGTTTGCATTTCCACTGCAGTTTAGTACCGCTTTAGAGTGTGCGGGATTATTCACGTGTCGTTATAGCTAGACAGATGTCTGCAGGACCCCCCCCCTCCGCCGCTAACCGGTAATGAGGGCAGTGGCCATTGACTGCTTTTCTTACTCAGCATTTTCAACTGGTCATCAAGTTATCTGACAGGATAATCAGTGTTTGACTCTGAGTGAGACAAAGCAAACACGGCCTGCTGCGAGCTGCTGCTAAATGTGTTTCCAAAGCATTTGTGTTTTAGAAGTGAGAGTTACTTTAAGTGGATTTTGTAAAACAGCTCAGATCAGGCTCTAAAGAAGAAGCTATGATTACAGTTTAAGGTCAGATCGACCGTTTATGTGTTCCTATACATCCTATCTAAATGCTCTTAATGTAAGCTCGGACAGAAATGGAAGACACTTCCTAGAGAAGCGTTAATCTTGTGAATGTCTCTTTTATAGAGGGTAGTAGTGGGACTGATCGCTAGAATGCTGAAGTGTGAATATTCTGGTTTGAATGCTTCGTTATCTGTGGCATGCTGGTGATTAGCTCAGGAAATTATTTACACACTTGGACTGAAAGATCAGGTTAAAGATTAAACTTTTGTTAGTGCATTTATTTGAATTCCTCTGTAAAAATGTTTGATATTTTAACCCTTGTATTGTGTTCGATTTCTGGGTACGATTTTTATGGAGCGGGTCAAATTGACCCTAATTGACTTCAATGCAATTCCCTAAATATCACATTATTGAAAACAAGAAGGAATAAGGTATGAACAGAAACATTTTAATATCAGTATTTGTCTTACAGTGCAAACAATTAATATAAAAAGTATGATTTTTTATAAATGTGTTTAATCACATTTTTTTAACCCCTTAAATGTTACCGTCCCGCTGGTAGAAGTTTACTACTGTACTTAACTACTATATTACAGTTAAATCCTAATCTAATCATGACAAACTATATATCGCTGGAAAGGTCTAAGACTCCTAAATAGATATTTTATCGCTGTTTTTTGTAACAAATTATGTAGGAAAAGTAATAGATTAATTTATAACAAAAGTGTGCCTTAAAATATATTCTACATCACAATAGGAGGTCTGACCTCTGTCACAATAATTATTTTTTGTTTAATTTTTCCTTATTACATGTTTTATATTCATCACATAAATTATATATCATTTGAAAGCATAAAACTCAAAATTGATCCTGTGAAAACAATTTTGAAAGAAATCGGACATTGCGTTAACATGGAAATGGTACTTTAAATTTTAAGGGGCTCCTCCTTAGTGTGGGGTGTCATTTTACAAATGTATTACGGTCTTTTAGAATCAAAACTTTTTATATCTTGACAAAATTACATATCGTTGGAGAGGTGAGTCTCAAGATTGTATATTTTGTGATAGGAAGTAATATTGAGAGAAGAAAAT